>VZRH01005107.1:64549-93356 GCA_013397555.1 Urocynchramus pylzowi | reverse complement strand
CCCTGAGATGATGGAGCCTGCTTTGCTGTATTTTGGGTCACATCTCACAGTGACCATTCGGGAAAATGTGCTTTCATGGGGGCACTGGCATTGGGCCAGGGTCAACCCATGACATAGCAGAAAACTCCTTACACAGAGACCTTCAGTATAGACAAGGTTTTAAGGAGAAACAACCAACTAAAATAAAACTGTGACATATCAGTTCTAACTGCCATTTTCTTCACTGTTTCCTAACTTATATATATATATATATAATTTATTTATTTTACAAGCAAAACAGCACACACAAAGTCAAATGACATAGTATAAAATAGGAAGAGTTACAAGACCAGGTTACATTAACATGTTGCAACAGTTTTCTGGAAATTTTGTAACAAAGAAGAACAGGAAAAATAAAACTTACAACTTCTGAATTTCAGGCCATAAGGTATTCTGCAGCAAGTGATCCTCAGGTGGAGGTTCTAAAAAAGATTTGTACAGCCTATTCACATTTGATTTTTTCAAATCAGCTAAATAGTGCTTCAAGTTTATATCCAATGAACCTCATTCTCTATTAACTACAACAGGAATAATTCTCATACCTGTAAGGATCAAGGGTTGAAAATAAATCTCTGGATACTGATTTGAAATGGTATTAAATGATTCTTCATCCTCATCTGGTTGAACAGCCATATCTCCTATTAAAATAAGGACTTCATTAGCTAGAGAACATACTAGAAAGGAGGGAAAATATGAGGACTTATTATACAAGTAAAAGCGCATCCATATTTTTTTACAAGTAGTTGAAACTAGATTTCTCTGCTTGCAGAGTTACAATAATATGAAAACTAAAAGCTAGTTATGAGAATGAGATTTTAAAAAAATAATAATCTAACCTTCATCTTGAAACTGACCTCCCTCCATCAGCACAGTCTTTTAGAGATTCCTAAAAAGAATTTCACTGAGCAAAGCAGTCACCAGAGTTCAACCTATCTTCCACCAGTGTTAAACCTTTCTTTCTGTATTTGAAAAAGTTTAAGACAAAAATCTGATACAAGTGATGGGTTCCTAAATTTGATGTAGATTACTAAATGAAAACTCATATTTGAGCAAGTGTAGCTACAACTTGCCAACTTCAGCAAAACTGCTGAGGACTCCTTAGCTTTAGGCAAAAGGATCAGAGGTAACCAAAACTAGTTAATTGTAAGTTAAAATTCAAGTCTGTCCTTCATTGTGAAAGTATTAAGAAAAAGGTACAGAGACGGGAAACAGTTCCTCTCAATCAGAATCTACCTTTTTGCCAAATATATGTCTCAAGCACAGCAGTTCCAAAAAAAAAGGTACAGAAAAAGCAAAGACTATCTTCTCATTCATCCCACCTTCGCTCTCTTTGAAAATGAAAAGAGCAACATTCATCTGAGACCACTATCTGACCAGGAAGATTCCTCTGCAGAGTAAGTGAGAACACATCTCTGGTGTTTTACCCTAAGCCATCAAGGCTGAAAGCACTGTGTGAGCAGTGGTGGATGATGCAGGGAAGTTCTATTTGTGGTGCTGCTTCTGGCTGGGCCACATGAAATCAATGGAAATTAGTTATTCTGTGTGTGGCAATAATCTAGAAGAAGGTAGTTTTGTTCCATCCCTCATTGGAAGAACTCATGAGAAAGCAGGGAAAAAAACTTTGCCAAAATATATTTTACAAGTTATTTGAAGTACAATGAAGTTGGTTTTTCCCTCACAAATGTTAAGGAAAATTTGGCTTATTGCCATTGAAGACCCTGGAGACAAAGCTTATTAAAATGTTTCCTTTTGTAGATCACACCTTCTGATAAAACTTTAAGCAGAGAAAAAAAGAGGTCTGACCTAATTTGTACATTTTACTATAGTGCATTTTTACCAGAGACTTTATGAAAAAACAGATCCCTGGTCTCCTTCCCAGTCTCAGGAAAATACTTTTTTATCATTCTAGGGAGATGTCTGTCCCTCCTTCCCTGTTCCCTCACAATGTAATCTCCACTGCCTCTCCAAGATATTACCTACTGTTGGCTAACTAATTCTTCCTTACTTGTTTTTTTTACTTTAAAGCACCATGTTTAGGTGCTAGCAAAGAAATAAACACTTTGCAGGATTTTATTTCTAGATTCTGAACTTGCAGTCAAGCCTGCACTTACAGACCTAATATATACACTAAAACAATCCCTTAAATAAAGTTTCCACGTGAAACACCACAACCATTATTTCTCACTAGCAATACCTTCAAAAACAGCTTTATTGGATAATCCCAAAGCTGGCACAGTTGCACCTTCTGGAAGATCAGATGACTGTTGAATTAAAGAAAAAAGAAAGATTACACACAGATTGTGACCGAGGCTTGGATTTCAAAGACCACAGCTTAAGGAATCCCCGAGAGTTTCTAGAGTTATTTTTCCTAGAGAAGTGAAGGGGGCACTTTGAAAAACTCTTGTCCAGAACATACCCTGGACAAAACAAAGACCAGTACTCTGGCAGGAAGGGGAAAGAAAAAAAAAAAAAAAAAAAACAACAAAAAAAAGTGCTTTTCTAAGGCCCCAGCTCAAGGATTTTCTTCAACACTAATTGCAGGCTTTCTTCCACAATTATATTTATTCTAGCACATACATGACAATTAATCTATTAACTGAGAGCACTGCAGTTTTTAACACAATAGAACAGGGAAATCTTTGTTCTGAAGTGAAATAATAAAGCAGCAGTTTAGAAAAGCGAACAGAGGGTGACTGCCTGTGACCACAACTTGAAACACAACTCAGTAAATGGGACTGAGATGTGGCTGGAATAATGTGTCTCTTTAAAGCAGCACAAGGGAAAGACAAATCATCAGACAGAAAATACTTCCATAATGGTATAGGGAAAAGAGTAAAAATTTAGAAAGGGTAAGTGAACTTGGGGACCTTTGTGTAGAGACAAAAAAAAAATTTAATAGCAGTAAACCCACTTCCTTATGGTATCAGAAAAGTTCAAAGAGAGACTGTTTTACTGAATTAAATCAGTGTTTTAGGTGACAGCTTAAAATGTACTTAAATGTTCATAATTAGAAGAAAAAATGTATCAGAGACCCATACAAGCATAAGGTCTCCAAAACAAAAATGATTCCTCATTACAACCTCATAAGATAAGTTGTAATCTTATGGATTACAGTTCAATCTTATGGATTTGAACTGAATATAGTCCTATTCAAGCCTTTTAGAATATAAAACTGTTTTTTGGTTTCAGGTACTTTTTTGGGGAAGGCATTTAAGCCACATTAAGAAAAAGCTTCCCCACTTTAGTGATAAAAAGCTTTCACAGAAAACAATTTCAAGAAAGCTATTTAAAAGCAGCTGTATAATTAGAGCTCATAAAGCCTTCCGCTTTTACCAAAGCCCATGTGAAACATTTTGTGATATGAATCAAAAAACAGCACTCAGAGGAAGAGCCAAATAAGAAAAGTCTAAATAAAGTAAAATAATGACATCTGCCACCCTTATAAAAGCACAATATTATTTGTACAATGGTCATTAATGCAAATGCTTACGAAGTCTTGTGGAATTAAAGCACTAAGCAGCTACTTATGTAACTTCTTGTTATCAAAAATGATTCTATTTCTATCACAGATATTTCAATTGTTAAATTAAACAGAAAGGCTAATCCATCTCTGAGAAACTGCACAGAAAACCCTGCTTTTGAGTGAGATATCCAAAGAGCATGCAAGGCACTGCACATAGGCAACTATCTTGAATGAGGTCTGCTCTACAATATGCAGACAAAATCAGAATTAGACCTTAATGCAAATGGGGAGCAAACAAAGGATTGCAGCACAGGACAGCTGACATAACCACAACTAAGAACTGGAATGTAAAGGCCTCAAGAAAACTTCCAATGCCAAAGAGGAAATAAAGCATGAGCAAGTATGTATTTATAAATATTTGTATGTAAGAACTAAAAATAGTGCCAAAAGCTTTATGCTATTTCCAAGCATGCAATTATAAAAAAAAAAAAAAACAAAAAAACACCAACATATAACCACACAACAATAATCAGAACTAGGCAAGACTACTAGACCCTTAAACTAAGGGGAAACATATTAACAGGCTTTATTGTTTGCTTGATCCCCAAGTGTGTACAGTGGTCTACTTTGGTTTGAGTTACTTAAAATTTACCCACACTCTTTTCAATCTTTTGGCACAAGGCCTTGTTTGTGTTTCAAATAGAACCTGTTTCATATAACAACACCATAAAAATACATATGAAACAACACACGTGGAAGCAAGCAGAAGAGAAAGAAAAGTAAGTTTACAATTTCAGTACAACTAAAAGAATTTTTACAAAGTTTAGTGCCATCTGACATCTTCTGAAGCATTAACTTATTTTACATCTAATAGGGTTCTCTTCATGTAGCACTGCTTTAGCATACTTACATGGGAGCAGAGCTTCTCCATTGGGATACCAGTGATGTTACTGAAATTTTCTATAAAATTCTTGGGAGCACGAAAAACTCGAAGCACTTTTTCATCTGCTCCTGACACGAACTCAAAGCGGCCAATCATTGCCAGACAGCGCAGGTCGTATCCGTGCACTTGAGGCCTGGCAATTTCATGCCACGTTACCTGCAAGTGAGCAGACACACCGCTAAAACACAATTCTTAAACAGAGAAACAGCACAATTTAAACTTCCAAAAAAGCACCCCTCCTTTACTTGCTGAATTTATTAACACAAAGCAAAGATAAGAGCAGCCTTCTACTGATGTGCATAAACTGGTTCTCACGTACATCAGCTGAATCCTTTTTTTCCACCAAATCATTCTTATAATTAGTAAACCGTGTCCCTGCACAGATGTGTTTAAGGCACTTACTGCGACTTATTCATGTTAGACAGTCAGAAATAGAACATAATTTGCCTAAGTAAAAAGAGGTTTCTATCCTACTACTTCCAAGACTGTAGGTCTGAAAGACCTAAGAAAGGTATTGATAATTATCCTGCTTCCTTCATCTGTCTTTCACAAAGAACAGCAGCACTGCTGTCAGCAGGCTACAGATTCCTACTTCCCTCTTTTCTTTAAATACTTGATTCAAGTGAGACCATTTAATAGAAGCTTTGCAAAAAACTGACAAAACCATAATAGATTCTAAGTGTCATTTGCTATTTCACCTAGACAATACTTCAGTTAGAAAAATCCAGTGTGTATTTTTGAGTTAAGAGCTAGCTGAACCAAAATAATTTGAAATAACTTAGACTACTTCAGTATCCCAATTCCTGTAGCCAAGACTAGATATCATCTGACTACAAGCAAAGGCATTATTTTGACTGTGAATTGCACATATCACCCTAAAAACTCAACTGAGTTTTGAATGTTGAAGTTTCCAATAGGACTTGAATGGGAATTTGAGACAACCTACAAAACCTCATACTTTCACAAGAGCTTTATTATTTTTCAGTGAGGAAAAAAAGCAATAATTCTTTAGAAAAAGACAAAATCAAACAGTGCAACAAGCCCTTCTTAACCTTTACTGAGTACATCTTTGCATACAACACAAAAAACTCAAACCCCAAACAAAGAGAGCTATATAAGTCATGCAATAAACTTCTTCCAGAAAAATCAGGATGGAAATTTGCATGACAAATTAAAGCTGCTGGTTATCCCTCTTTTCTGATATTCTGATATCAGAACTGAGACTTTAAGAAAGGATGCTTATTTGCATTCAACGCTTAGTTTCCTTTTTATAGGGAAAAACATAAGCTGTAACACTAACTTTCCATAAACATCTGAACCATCCACTCTGTCTTGTTAAGACAAACATCAGATATCACCTGTTGTAATCTTTCAGATGTTAAACTCAGTGTGATAAAGAAAGTAAGGCATTTTAAAAGCTTGTGTTATCCAAGTTCATGGGCAGCAGAACTAAAAACCTTTCCAGATTTAAGAAGTCCCGAATAAATCTCTTCAAATGACTCATTTCTATTCCAACCCTCCACTTCACCCATCCAAAAAGGATACTAAGGCTTTCTCCCACACCTCATGCAACAGCAAATATTGAAACTACTTAGATTTACACCTGGTCAAATTAGCCTGGTGGCTGCTCTGGGTCAGAACAGGAAGGCGAAGTACAAGAATTCAGTTCATGCCATATTTAGATATGAAGACTGAATCACTCGGCTAAATCGATTGATTCAAAGTTTCAAGGTGAGCTGTGCAGGTAAATCATATAAAGATCAATTCTTTCAGAAGACATGATTGAAATTTAGCAAGCAGCATACATAATAAAGAGTGGTACTTCAGTAGGTCACAGAGGAAGTGATATTGACAACTCTTGAACGCTGCCAACTTACATCACATGCTACTCCTGAACTTTGTTTCAATAGATACGTAACATACCCTCCTGTGTGGAGATTAGGGTAAAAAGCATGGAAGGAAACTAGAAATATCCTTCCTACAACACAAGGCAAAGCGTAGCTCTTGAAATGGGATTGTCACCACTCCTGTGTGGCCTGGAAGAAGGAAATCAAAGAAATGGTGCCAAATTTACTCTCTCAGAAACATCAGACCTCCTGTGCTGGTCTACATTACAGAAGCTTTGATGAGACAGCTATAATAGCCTCCCCAACCAATGGCACAGGGCCTTATATGACTACAGTCACTCTAGTTTCTGCCAGTTTCCTGAATGGAACGTTGGTACCGTTCTGCTAGGAAAGGTCGTATTTGTAAAGGAGGAAAATGCATGAGAAACAAGAAACAGGAACTTCTGCATTCCTAAACAGACTTTCCCCCAGCACAATGCAGGAGGAGAGAGCAAGCAGCTGTGTGGTCCTCAGTTGCTGGCTAGGGGTTAAAACAGGACAGATATCAGCTGCACTCATGTAGTTCAGATAATCATTCTATTAAAACAGAGTCATGAACAAATTAACGTAAAAAAAACAGTGAGAACTTTGTTAAGATTATGTTTGTGTAAAAAAGCACAACCAAAGCTGAGTTTCTTTATTATTACCTGCAGCAGAGTAGCCAATTGTTAAACACTGCAATAGGTGGTTATTAGTACCAGTCATGTATTCCTCCTTCTGAATTACTGCAGAGCCTGTTTTCCAAGACTCTGGGAGAACACCTACTGAAGGTAATCTCAACATGGACTCAAGACTGAACTGAAATCATACTGTGTGATTGCAAAATCTCTGCCACTAGTATTTTTAAAGTGAAAGCACACAGTCAATTACCAAAGCAAGCAGTTTTTAACAGATCATCACTTGGGGAACATTAAGGTTTGAGTTATATTCAGACAAACTCAGGACTGACCAAGCCTTCTTAACCATACTCACAAAATCTTTGAAGATCATACCTCTGTTTCTTCCTTCCTTTTCCACGGAGCAAAAAGCCTTGTAGTTTGATCAGAACCCACACTGATGATGAACTCTCCTTCTGGATCCCACTTCACATCTTCTACACTGTTAAAATGTCCTGAAATCACAACTTCTGGAGTCCATTCTTTCTATGAAAAGAGTTCCACAAAGAAGTAAGGAGTTTTTCATTTGACTGATTGGCACATTCTAAGCAAAACAAAAGTATCAATGTGCTTATTAAGAAAGTAAGAAAAAGACATTTGTAAATAGCAAATTATTAGAACTCAAGAGAAGCTGAAGAGACACAAATACTGATGTATTGCTCACATCTGAAAGAAACTTGTGTTATTTGTACAGCTGTGAACAAAGCACAACCACAAAGGAGTTCAATCTATTCAAATGACTTCATGATCCCCACAGGTAAGAAACAGGGTTTAGAGCCTGGAGGATTTCAACCTTCCTTCTGTGCAGGAATGAGACTCCTACAGAATATTATATTCAGAAAAGGACTATTTCAATCATTAATTTTAAAATATACTGTTACACTTTTCTATTAATAACAGAAATTTACCTCAAATGACTTAAAAGTACAATTCTTTTAAGTAATACTATTAACAAAAAAACCAGCATACCTTATTAACTGTAGCCTGTTTCCAAAGGTGTAGTGCTCCATGAAAAGCATGAGCAATGATCATTGAACCATCTGGACTAAACTGGCAGTCAAAAAATCCAAGAGTATTGCCACCCACTTCACCTACCCGTACCTAAGTTAATGAACAGAATTGAAATATCCATGAAAATGGCATTCCATTCCTACAAAATCATTCTTACTTCATGAGATGAAAAACCACCTATAGACAAGAGTTGCCATTACACACACAAACACATTCGAGGAATATTTTAGTTGCAAAGTTAAGCACTGAAATGTCATGGGAATTAAAGCTGCGTGCCAGTTGAATGGAGCCTCCCTGCATAGACATCTCAAGATAGGACTCCCCCAAGGGAAAGAAAACACTGCAATAGATGAGATGCCAACCCCAATGTTCTGTGTTTCAGTCCAGCTTGTTGGATGCAACAATTCCTTATCATCTGTTGCCTGGCTACTGCTCTGTTGCACAATTAAGAAAAATGATCCAAAGAAACAGTAGCTCCCAAGTACATTTTTTTTCCTACTCAATTTCCAAGACTCCCTAGCATACTTTCACTTCCCTGTTTCTACACAAACACCTGCAGTTTGATCCACACTCCTTCTGTGGCATATTCTGGCCTCTGTTTTGTGTTTCTCTTACAACTTCTCCCATATGCATGCATGCATACACACAGGCCTTACAGTTGCTCTAGTGTCCTCCCACTTTTTTAATTTTATGAAAAGATTAATAAAGTTACATTTTTAAGTTTTATTCAAGATATAACACCACCATTTCTTTTAAGCTTTCAACTTCCCCATTCTTATATAGCCTCTTTTAAGACCAAAACTAAATGAACCAATGTCCCATTTTAAATGGCACTGCACTCGTAGTTCTGTATTATTAGCACAAATTCAAAAAAAAAATACCACTCATATTGAAGTGACTTTGACATGCCATGCTAGAGGCAGAATTCTAATCTCACCTCTGAGCAGGGGAATGAATTTCTGAAGACATCTTGTTTATCATATCATATGATGAAAGAGAGTAACTGGGATGTTCCCCTTGTGCCCTTCCTCCCTGCAGGCTTCCAGCTCAGATTTTCCTCTCTTGATGCAAAACGGATTTTTGCAGTTAAAATGTCTTATCTGAACTTGAAGGTACGCATTTGTGGTTAAACCAATGCAAAGAGAATGTAAAATTAAAGAATCACAACTTGCAACAAGCTTTACTACACAACATTTTCAGAAGCTTGTGAATTTAGCCACAACTATGCGTTACACCTAGGGATATCAAATGGCATCTCTATGAGATTGCCCTTTCATAAACTAATTTCTACTTCAAGCACAAAGGCATCAGAATTTTTTAATGAAACAGAGGAAAAATTAAATACCCTACTGTAATTTTCACTTTTTCACCCAAGAGAAAAGACAATTGGAACTTTCTTTGTGACAGGAAAAACCACAAACAATGGCTGGCATAACCCAACACAAACAACTTCAACTGAACTACTGCAATTTGGAAAAGCAGGTCAGCTGAAAAGACATCCACCAAAGCACTGCATAAATCTGGCTGTACTACTTGTTTATTTAGGATGATCCACATCAGAACAGCTTTCAGAATACTACATGAGTGACACATGAGTATTCAACTCAAATGGAAGAAAAACTTAATGACACAGCCAATGATCAAGCTACTGTGAGTAAAACCAGGCTTGTGAACTGTGTGTCAGCTGCTCTGTGGTAACCGCTTAGGTCACATTCCCACAAGGATGAACTGCATATAGCTCAGGAGGGTCTCTTCCTCCTTTTACCAGGAGCACATAGCATGCCTTACTATGCAGCTGCTGCCTTGTACACACTCTATGAACGACAGCTGAGCACAAACACCCCTTATAAACTCCTCAGTACAATAATAAGAAAACAAACAAGCAATAAAAATCATATTGTATCCCTTTTTTTAAAATACAGTTTTACTCGCAACAGAGCATCAGAAGGAGTATTTTTGCAAGAAAACACTTTGCCTTTCTCTGCCAGAATTTTAGAGAGTTTTTGCTCCCTACAGTACACACATGATGCTGGAAACACAGCTTACATACAGCACATATTGTGAGAAAGACTGACACTTGCCTGTTCTAGCCAGACTCCAGATTCTTTATCAGGTTCCCAGATGATCACAGTTTTGTCCATTGATGCAGATAATATCCTCATTGGTTGTTGCATGCTGCCATCTACAGTACAAGAAAAATTATTACCCTACAACCTAGGAGCATATGTTCTGAAAAAATTAGATAATACAGAAATATAAACACATTAAAATAATTGTTCAGCATCAGAGACATACAATGCATTTCTTATATGCCAAATTTACAGGCTCTACATTCTTGTCAGGCACTCTTTAGGAGATATTGTATTCTCAGCCATAATCACCCAAAGAAAAAGTAAAACATGTACATGAGAACAACCATATTCCAGTTTTCTCACTCCCAACTTATACTGAATTAAATATAATTTGGAGGAAAAGCTAGAGTTTCACAAAAAGAATGCACAGCAGTTCTCGGTTCCATTCCTCAAATAAGTTTTTACTGAGAGATTTACAGTTTAAAACAATTGCCCAGTATTCTGTTAGGGCTTTTTTCCCCAAATTGTTAGGTTTACAACTGATTTCCGCAGACTCTAGCACCGTGTGGTGCATACAGTAACTCAGGACTGCTCCCCAGAATGCAGTGAAACACTCCAGAAAACAAGCCCAACACAGAATGGGAAAGAGGGAGCTGGTTCATCACCAGTTGTGAAACCTGTAGGAAAACCACTGAGGAACTTTTCTTGATAATAGAGATATTGTCAGGCATGTCATGAGGTGATATGTTAGTAACAAGACTTTCCACCTTACCTTCTGCACTGAGAATACGTCTCTCAGATCAGTTTGCCTCTAGTGAAAATCTATTTTAGGGAACCCAGCATTGGGCAGGCCACAGAGCACAAGCAGCTTCATGTATGCAGAAGCACCTGGAAAACTTCATGGTCTAACAGGACAGTTTTCAGATTGCAGTGCAAGGCTGACAGGCCTACATTGTGCCTAAACCTTGTTCTAAAAGGCTACATCTTTTACTGGTGACTAATTTAGAAAAAAAGAGAAAAGTTTAAGGACCAGATAACTAAACCAATATTTTTAAAGCAAGTCCTGTATTTTGACATTCTAATGGCACTCTGCTGTTCAAGCGTTGTATACACCAGCAAAGCTGTCCTTTGTACTGCTGAAGTCACCTGCCATCAGTAACTCTAAAATATAGCAGAAAAAAAGACACCTTTGCCAGTACAAATATTCAAGGGTGCTCTGATTGTGCAATGTCAAATCAAGAATCTCCTTCCCTTATATGCCAGGTAGACACATAACAGCAAATCAGTACTGCAAACAAGGCTGTCAGAATTTAAGGATTTAAGGATTTCAAAAGAAAGATAAATACTAGAGCAAAATGCAAAATTAAACTATAAATAACACTGTTTCAATGGCAGTCTGCACTAATGCCTTAAAATTACATGCTTGAGAAAAACTGATAGTCCAGGAATCTACTCATAAAAAAAAATTGCAGAATTTAAAGACTGTCATCTTGACAGGAACAAGTGAACATGCAAACTCAATACAAAGACATGTGACTGTACTCTATGTATATGACACTTAACACTGCTAAGTGTTTGGTATCTTTTTACCTTTGGAAAATGAAGGTTGCCAGTGAACTGCATACACCCAGTTTTCATGACCAGCCAAGACAGACTCCAAAGAAACTGCATATGATGTGTCTGCATCTACCACAGATCAGAGAAAAACATATTTCTTTCTAAAAGCCAGGAAAGACCAGGTAATTTCTGATACCTTTAGTGAAAATAATCAACTGCTTTCAATATCTACCAACATCTCAAAAGCTTCCTGACACTGAACAGCTCCTTGAAATCCTACTTTGGCACAAGCTCTGAGGACCAGATTGATGGTCACAGGTCAGTGTATTGCCTCAGAGGGGTCTCAGAATTCCTGGAGAACTCTAAAGCAGTGTTGAAATAAATGCTCTAAATTGGCACTACACGTACTCTTATGCATATTTGCATCTCCAAATGATTGAAAATACAAGCATTAAGATACTTCAAACAATGAATCAGGATTTGCAGGAAGTATCATGAGCACTTTTTACACATAACATCATGCACACTTCATTATATTAACTAGGTTGCCAAACCATTTACCCTACAATGTCAGCAATGCAAGCATCTGATGTTACCGTGCTTAAACAGCTTGTTAAATGACCATCAAGTAAGCCTGCACATACTTATCTGTTCTTTGCAGTATGTTCCTAATCTTTAAGTAATAGCAGCACCTTTTAATGAATTGAATTCAAAAGAAAATGAAAGCTAAGCTATTAAACTGGAGAACTACAGAACAGCTTCTCTCCCACAGACAAATAAGTGTCCTACATATTGCATTTGGAATATGCATAACAATAACAACCCATGTTGGTATTGAGCTCTCTCTCTGCCCTATTATTTCATGTAATACATCCTTAACTTTTAAAACAGTAAAAAAAACTTTTAAAAAAAGCTTTAAAACAGTAATTCTTCTTTTTTAACAGCTAAAAATAATGCAGTCAACACAAAACAAACACCTTGTCAGCTTCCCCGGAACCATGAAAAGATACACAAGTAAAAAGTTGTGCCAGAGAATTTTACAGCTGTTACCTACCTTTAACAGTAAAAATATTCTCTTTCAGTTTTATGGAATCATCTTCAGCTTCTGGAAGCTGCTTTAATTTTGCACATACTTTCCAAATTCTTATCAAACAGTCCTGAGCACAGCTTGCTAAGAAAAGGTCTTCACCTATTTGTTTTCAGAAAAATAAGAAGAAAAAAAAAAAAAAAATAGAGCCACATTTTCATTGCAATCACTGCCATGACTAACCTACCATCTTTCCATACATGCACCTAACATCATTATCCCAATTTTTCCTATTGTAAACAGTATCATAAAAAAATCTAGTTTTATTTCAACATCAATTCACTTTCCCTACTATTCAAATTCAAATTTCCCTACTACAATTCAAATTCTCTACTATTCTATAACACACTAGGAATATGTCCATGATTGTAAGATGTGGAAGATATGCTAAGTATCTATGTATACTACATGCTATATAGTATAGTACATGCTATACATATACTTCCCTACTATTTATGGCTTTTGCTTTTGGAATTCTATCAGTCTCAATACTTGGCAAAATCTCCTTTCCTCCTTTTCTTTCTCCAGGCTTGTAGCCTCCTCAAATTCCAGGTTTTTTTGGTGCCATTGCAATAACTATTTAATTAGTTAATGTCTGAAAAGATTCTCCCTTAATTTACTAATTAAAAAAAAAAAAAAAAAAGAAAAAGGAGCAGGGTGGGGGGGAAGCAGGAAAAGAAAATATATACATATCATTTCCCCTAATCTCCCCACATTGAAAAAACAGCCAACTCTTCCTCACTCAGATACAGACATTTGTAAATTGAAAAGGACAATTTGCTAAAACCCCAATTTGTCTGCATTTAAGTACCAGTCAGGTAAACATACCTGAAATAAGAAAGAAAAATGTTTTAAAAGAACACAAAGTTTCATCTTGATTTTTAATATTAATTACCACCATCTCAGGAAAACAAACATCACAACCACAAGAGCTTAGGTGTTACAGTGTATCAAGGTCATCTGTTGGAGAGGTAAAACACTAGTACTGCCATTAAACCACTATTCCACACTAATCATCTTGCATACTGACCACAGACTGCCCACTCAACTCCTCTTATCCAATCTTCATGGCCAGGGAGTATTAACATTTTCTGAAACTGAATAAAAAGTCCTGTTACATCACAGAAATGCACCTAATGACCATGCATATATCAGCAATAAGCTTTATTTTTTCAAGTCTTTTATATTTATATCTTCTATTATTTGAGACAGAAAAAAAAAAAGGTACTACTAAGGATTGTAATTTACACACAGAGTCAAGACGAGCCTTTTTGGTTTTGCCACCACTAGATAAGCACATGTAACCCATATATGAGCAGGAAAGGATGTGAATTTAAGGTGCATACCTTCAAGAGGCTACAGTCTCTCTATGATACCACTGAAATTTTTTTAAGGTTTATGAGGCTTACTGTGGTACACAAAGAATAACATAATGCAGGTTTGATGTGACAAGTAATTTCTCTTATTTATGTGAAGTGGATGCAACTGCAGATGATGAAGAAAATGAATACAGGTAAAATCAAGTACAAAAAGAAGAGTAAATGCTTTGAAATTATTTTCAAGAATAAATTTTTATTTATATATCTATAGTAGAATATGATTGGTAAGAATCAGTTATGGCACTGGCAATATTCTCTATGTTTCTTAAGTTTATTGACAAAATTTCTAAGGAAGGTATACATCAAGAACTGCTGATGGAAAACTCTGCATGAACACGGGCTCAGGAACACCAGAATGCAAACACAGGCTGGATTCCCTTTTAAGAACTTTCACTAGTATTTTATTTTCATCTATAAGATATGTAATATTACTGTTTTACTTTGATTCAAGTACAACTACGTACTCCTTTCTTAGCATTTAACCCATTTCTACTTTTCTTCGCCCAGAAACAGCCCTACTTCCATGACATTTTTTTATTCCAAGTTGAATTAACATGTCTGAAGTAACTGTTACAGTTAAAATACTAGTGTAGTTTAGTATGAATAACTTATCACATTATTTCTGGCATTATATTCTACTAAATCCCTTACCTAGGCCTACTTAGAACTATGACTAAATGACAGCCTTTGCTATCAGCACAAGTCTGCAACTGAGGTCTCTCTTCCTATCTGTGACAGGAAAGAAAAAAAAAGGAAAAATTTGTATGCGTATGAAAAAATCCATACTCAGAAAATGGTGCCACTCTCTTTGAGCCAACATTTCTGATATTCCCCAAAACCACCTTCCCATCAAACAATGTTACTCTGCCTCTCCTCATCACACAATTGCAGTCACAATCACAAAATGGTTTCGTTTGGAAAAGACATTAAAGATCATTTAGATCCACGCTCTCCAGCCATGAGCAGGGACACTTTCCACTAGGCCAGGCTGCTCGAAGCCCCACCCAATCTAGCCTCAAGCCGCCCCAGGGATGGGGCATCCACAACTTCTCTGGGCAACTTGTTCTAGTCTCACAGTAAAGAATTTCTTGCTAATATCTACTCTAAACCTACCCTCTTCCAGTTTGAAGCCATTGCCCCATCTCCTGTAGCTACATGTCCTTGTAAAACATCCTTAAAATTACAGAACCATCCATATATGAGATACATGACCAGAACTGGATATATGAGCAGACTAAGCTGACCAGATACTTCCAAATCAGAAAGTTTAGGTCTTAAGAATGTGTTCTCACAGCCACCTAAGCCTCATTTGACTGGTCACTTCTGCAGCCACTGGCATTTCTAGATAGGGCATTCCAGAGAGATGTTTATGTTAAACATCTAACAGGTTATGTGTAAAGGCAGGAAGGAACAGTCCAGGAAGTGAAACAGCAATCTAAAGATTCTACTGAAGATGACATGCTTCTGGTAATACACAAAAAATACCTTCAGCAATTGATATTTCAGATAATAGATAAAACACATTTATTTATTCATTTATATGATCTTTGAGAAAATGCTCCTGTATTTTATAGTCACCAAGGTTAGTTGGTAACTTTTTTCTAACGGAAAGATTTGTTCAGGCTGAACTGTTGCTAACATCTTTCTCTTTTATTGTTCCTTTAACACTAAAACAGTGTGTATATCTCCTGAAACTTGACCCTAATATTAATCTAAACAAGCATCTAATAATTTTCCCTTTTTAAGGTGTTGTGGTGTGGGGTTTTTTATAATTACCCTCCTTATCTTACATCGAAGAGATCTTTAAAGAAAAGTAGCCATTTTTTCTCCCTTAAAAGAGTAAAACTAATTATTTTGAGATTATTAATACCACCACAGATTTCTAAGTCATTTCCTGAACAGGTTTTTAGGCACTACTTAGCTTGAAGTCAAGCATGCAGTTCTTTTGTGCTGCAGAACAAGCATGATTAAACAGTCAGCTAGAAGTCTGTACTAATTTTTACCTGCTAACATTGAATAGCCCCACTGAACTATTCACATGATTTAAGGCAGAGGCTGCTGAATTTTATTACCTCATATTCACTCATGGCAGTAATACCAACACCAGATGGTGTATGAGGCCTCACTGCTGAAGAGAGATACCACCAAACCCCTGAAAATGCATGCAGTCCCTTAAATGGAGTCATGCTGCTTTCCCATCCCTATAACATCAACCTCCACTCTTCACCAATCTGAGCACTGTCAGTACACTGGCTGGAAAACAGAGGTGAACACAAGGGCTATTACCATATACAGAAGCGAGGCATGAGCAACACAACATTTTTAGACATATGATTTAGTTTTAGGTGGTCTGTGAGGAGCAAGGAGCTGGAGCCAGCAATCCTTATGGGTTTCCTCAGACTTGAGATATTCTAAGATTCTGTGATTCAGTCAAAGTTTTCAAGTTATTGGTTCCCATAAAAACTATGATTGAAACTGAGCAAGGAGTAGTGTATGCTGTTATGCTAGGATTTTTAGTATTGTTTTTGCCCTTTTCTTTGAAGTTTATGTCTCTTGGCATCCTATATTTAGTTTCTTCAGATGTATTTAGTTCTAAAATTTAATCAATATAAAGGTTTGTGCAAATGCACATGGTCATTATGTTAAGTGATTCAGTCAAAGTTTCTATTATTGTCTAGGTTCTATATACACCAGTGTTTTGAGCAGTCATACTTCTACTTTTTTTACAGATTTTGTTTTTATAGTCTCATATTTCTTCTCTGTTTCAGTTTCCACTTGGTCCTCACTGGATACATAAGAGGTTATAGTACCAACAGTTAAATCTAACAAAACCTCCTGGTCTGACTACTTCACAGGCTTTCCCATGCCTCTTACCTAATCTCTGAACATTGTTGCTTAGCAGCAATCTGGTCTCTTTCCTTTTAAGCAAAGAATAAAGCTGTTCTGTAGGCAGCACAACTAATGAAGCTGTGGACATGCCCAGCATACTCTGCACAACTAATCCTGCCCACACTTTGGGTACATATCTTTCAGGACCAGGCTAGTAGCCTGGCTAGTAGTTTGGTAAACTTGGCAATAGTGGTCCAAGTCTTCTCATTTTTTCTCCAGCTGACATTAGATGTGGTATCCCTCCTCTATGCAGCTGTTAATCTCAACAGATTAGAAAGAGCCTGAACTATCTTTGATTCATCTCAGCTATGCCGAACTATTTGGCTGGAACCCAAAACACATGGTGCACCATCTTCTCAGAAAAACAAAGCTCAAATAGAAATGCTTTGGTTTAAAACTCTAATTTAATCTGCTGGTTTACTTACTTGCCCTCCACAGGCCACATCTGTAGATGTTATATCCGAAGCAGGAAGACATATTATGATTTCTGAAAGATTTTTCCCTGGATGCTTTTATAAATCAATACCCTCTTCCAACAAGTCAGAAAAGCAAAGAATTCATTTTCTCCCTATTATATAACACAGTAAGGGATCTTTGGGTAAGGAGTCTTATAAGATGAAAAGCGTGCCCACTCAGTTTTAAAAACCAAGCAGTTTTTAATGAATAAATACATTTTGACTGCAAAATTAATGAGTTTACCAAAAGGCAGCCTGAATTAGCTAAGTAAAGATGCCTCATCCTCCCTCAGAGTCTGACAGTGCCCTTTAAGTTTCATAAGAATGCCCTGTTATGAATGCATGTTCTACCTCTGGATTCATACTCACATTCATAACAACCTTTTTGTGGATGTTAACTAAAGGAAGTGCTTTACAAGAGTCACTGAATTAATTGAACAGACCTACAGGCCTTTACCAGTAAGGAAATGATGCAGGAGGTAAGATTCTAATCACTCTCCTATGCCAAGTTCCAGTAAAAAATGGCAAGGCTATAGTAACACTTCCTTCAAATACCTTTAATACTACTAAGAAGACATAAAAAAGGTGTCAGTAGATCTGAGAAAACCTGGTGAACAAGATTTAGCAGCTAAGCAGGAATTCATGTCAGAAGGCTTGCAAGGATGTTTTAATTCTGTTAATAGTTGTAAAGCACAACACAGACTCTTCTCTTTGAGGCCTGCACAGTCCACTTAGCTAGAAGAGATGTTCTGGAAAGTTAAGATAGACACCAACAAGAAGTCCCACCTCATTTAAGAGATATTCTGAACACCAACTCTGCCACAACAGCTGGTGAAAATACTTTCTGAAATTGAAACTGTGAAACATAACACATGCAAAACAAAACTGCTCACCCCTTGTATAAATCAAGTTTCCTACCTCCAAAAAAAGACAGCACAAACTTGCTTAAGAGGGAACTTGTTTATTCAAGTTATCTTCCTTTACCCTTCACAGACTGACTGCCTTTTAAAATGGCAGACTATTATTATACTAGAAAGGTTGGCCAACAACGGGCAAAATAAGTTATGTGTCTCTGAACATTTTTGGCAGTCAAACTGTATATAATTTGTTAACCTGAATCATACAAGAAAACAAGTTCCAAACTCTGAAGGAGAAAAACCAACCACACAGTCCCTGAGATAAAAGTCTTTCTCTAATACATTGAGAATCAATAGTGGCATATTGCCATTGCTAATTCCCAGAGAATTCATTAAACTGACATAACTCACAAGCTACACAGGAAAAAAGAAAAAAAAAATCTAACCAAGTATCCTTCTTTTCTTCTGAGTGGTCAAGAAATCATTAAACATAGAAGAAACGGATGAAGTACTTCTCTTACTGGCAACAACAGCAACCAAATAAATCTTATTACTGTACATGGCAGCACAAACAGGCAAAATTATCTATAAAGTAGCTTTTATCTCTCTCAAAAAAAAAAAAGAATAAAGGAGTATCTATTCTTTAATCTCTAAAGGGAGTGTGTCTGAGCAATTGCAGCACACTAAGTGGTTCTATATACACCAATTTCAAAGGAGGGTTCCAATGGGAGTGCATTTGTGATTGGAAGGTTTTTTTTAAGGGAGTGAGAGAAAGAAAGAAGTGATACTGAGTTCTGTTTTGGAAAACAGTCATTCAACACATGCTTTAGAATCTAACAAAACCTCTGAACATACACAAGAGAGGACATAATGTTTCTCTACTGCTCGAAAGGAATATATATCTGCATGAAAAACTAAAGATTGCCAGCTTCCAAATAACACATGAAAAATGTGTGCTTTTATAAGATCAGATACTCCTAAAAATACTACTTTTTTGATGTTCAAAAGCAGTCAAGCATAAAGGGCACACTTAGCAACAAACGTAAAATTCCTCAGATAGAAGTCATAACAGTTTTATTATAAGAATTTATAGAATGAAAGTAACATCATTTCCATATGAACAACTCAATGCCTAGATACTTAATAAAGAAGGACAGTTGCAGCTATTTTGTATCAGTGGGAATAGAAACAGGCTATCTTCAAACAGAGGAAAAAAACCAAGAAAAACTAACACTTTCATGCCCTGAATTCAACTTCAATATTCTGTATGTGCATTTCATCATTACCTAGAAAAATGGATGAACTATTTGAAAAAAGGTTGTTGTATGCAATGGCTACGTAGAGACAGAAAGGACTTACTGAAGAACTTGGAAAAAATCACCAACACATTTGAAAAGAAGCAGAAAACTCAGTAATGCTCTGAGCAAGAGACAAAAATTGTAATTACCTGACCATTCTGCTGTATAAACAAACTTATTTTGCAGTCATCACCCCCACAAGCCAGTATCGGTACTAGAAAGGAAAAGAAGGTCTTCATTTTTTTATAAGATCTAATATTTTAGGACATGAAAAAAATACAAATAATGTAAAAGTCAAAATAGAAATATATCAAAACATAACAATACTAACAGACAGGCAAGTGTGATACCACTTTTTAAATATTTTCTACATGAGCTGTCTAACAAAGTAGTATCTAAGAACACAGAACTCAAAAATTATTTTAACTGCAAATAATATCTCTAAATATTTAAGATGCTAAAAGGAGTAGTTTGCCTCAAGCTCATATATCTGTAGGAAGTTCAAGTATTAGAGTTTTTAATTAGTATATTTTATTGATATCAACAGGCATTTGCTCTAAAAACAGAAGAAGGAAGGAACAAAACAAGACGACTCACAACTAAGGAAATTCAAGTTCCTAAATCAACTAAGATAGGTTTAGATGGAGTTAGCATAATTATTATACAGCAAATAAAAAGACCAGAATGGGAAGACAGATCACCACTATCTGTACCCAAGAATATGAAAGCAATGAAACATTTTTCACTCAAGACTACTCCAAGTCTTGGGTAGCAGTTGATTTCCACTGATTAACCTAAAAAGTGCACAAACCACCCTGTAAGTCTGTTGAATCAAACCAGAGAAAGTTATGTCTGAGGGGGTTAAAAAAGAGAAGTTAGGCAGAAGAGGATGAGGAAAAATAGTTAACGCTTACTCCACTCTTCTTTTTTTTACGTCATATGGAGGAAGTGTTACTGCTAGGGATTGAAACAGTAAAAGCAAATAAATTTAGTATAAAACTATGAAGAAATAAGTTATAAGTTAAGGGCTAGACATTCGCATTTCTCAAGTCTGGATAGAAAACCAGATACTAAATTTCACTAAAATCAACTACTTCTTTTAACAAAAAGCCTCCATGACATCCCTTCATATAGGTAATTTTATCTTTACTATGGATAGCTCAAAAATCAACTTGAATATTCATAGTATGTTTATCATCTATACTAATCTTCTACTTGTACCAAATCTGTGCCTAGTTATCCACTGTTCCTTTTGCACTTCTCAGTCACATTCCATATTCTTATAGTTCCATCACTTGCTTCTTCTCTCCAACCTCTAAGTCACAATTCACCTCCATCTCCTCCTCTCTTTTATAGGTCTTAAAAAAACCCACTTTGGATTGAAGGTGATGAGCTGCTTTGAATGAAGACCTGGTCGTCAGGTCCACAGAAATTGGGCAGGAGTGACATTTTCTTCCATAAAACACAATACAATGGATGTTCCTAAAGACAATATCATTCCTTCCTGAGAAACATTTTATGGGCCATTACGGTAATTTAATATTTATTCAAGGGAATGAAACTTTAATTAAGAAAACCAAAGAGAGAATTATGATTTAGTTGCCTGTTGCAGACAAATGTAAATACTTTCACTCAAAAAGTTCTGTCAAGAAATATATATCTAACAAAAACAGACTAGTATATAGTTTTTCACATAAATTCTTTGTGGTATTAGAATTTGGATCTGATTAAGATAAAACTCTTGCAGAGAAAATAAGAAAAGTTGGATAAGCAGAGCTTTTCCAAGTTTACTTGCTCTTTTTTTTTCACCTGTTGCAATTCAGTTCTGAGGAGACAATTATTTACTGTTAGAGGCCACGCTACATCATGACAATTATCTAGGTCATAGGAAGAATCAGATTATGACAAATAGCTGATCAAGATTTGTAAAAAATAAATCCTATTGCCAGCATGTTAGAAGCAGAGTTTGTGCAGGCACTGTAAGGCAAAAAGCAAGCAACCAACCAAAACTGCAAAAAGCTCTTCTCCAAGGCTAAACAGCAAATGTACAGATATTCCTTAGCAAAGAGGCTGCCAGAGAAGTGTTTAAGCTGCATTCCAGCTGCAAATGACTGGACAGTTTTTCTGAGCAGTCTATCAGATTTCCTTATTTGAGTTCTTGACAAAAGTGGTTCAATTTTTTTTTTTTTATTTTTAATAATTTATTTTCAAGGACAATCAGAATCCTAGGCATCAGGAACACCTTCTGAAAGTTAAAGCATCCATTGCGTATGTATCAACTTTCAATGCAAGCCTCAAATTTTTTTTCTTGCTGAAATTAGAGGTTACTGTAAATGCTTCAGGAAACGTAGTTTATGATTTTCAGAAAAGTAATTCTGTATTTAGTTCCTGACTTAAGAAATGCAGATTGTTCTCAAGAGAAAAGCTTCTTTGAATCTCTGTGCAGCTGACAACTTAGCCTTCGTAAAGATTTCTGAGCAACTCCTAAATTTATCACAATCATTTTTCCCTGAAGATCATTAAAATTCCAAATTGCCATTAGAGATTAATGTTTCTGACAAACGATCAGCAGGGATTTTTAATAACATATTTTAAGCTACTTTCTTCAGATTTCAGAATTAACATACTCCTCAGCTACATGGACTACTATGTCAGGTTTAGGGAGAATACACAGGCTATGTGTTTTTAAAGCCCCTTTACAGATTTCTACAGGAAACACCTCCATACATTTACGGTTCAAAATCTAAACTGTTTCTTTGCAATTTTAGCAGCAGAGGTCATCTGTATTGGAACTGGAACAAAAAAAGCAAATGTCTAGACATTTTTTAGATTCCACACAAAATGAAATTTTTGTGCAAATTGAAATTACACAAACTGGAAATAATTTCAATTCTTGAGAAAAATAAAGAACCCTTTTTCAGTTTATGAGCATTGTACTGCTTTGGATAACTAATCTGAATTGGGATGGGAAGAGTTCATAATAAAGGATTGTCCTGCTCTCAATGTAATTTTAAGCAACACTGGTTTTGGGGACTCTGGAAAACAAAATCCTTGCTATTCCACCATTCAAAGAATTTCATACAATTCAAACATTTCATACAATTTGAGTTTCAGAAACACTTAGTTTTAAGAACTAATATGATAATTTTAAATTATGTTTTTTTCAGAATGTATGGTTACTTCTCTTATATACAACATGATTTCAACATTGAACAGATGCACTACTCTAGAGTGTTACAGTGAGAATTTCTTACCTTTACAGTATCATAAATGAAGACATAATCTATTGTTTTGCAATATGAATGTTATGCTCATAGACACCACAGGCACTTCATTTCTAAAGAATATTCACACTTGCAGTAATGATTTTAATTTACCCTCAAGCCTTTTAACTTCACCTCAACAAGCACATGTTAGTGTATTTACAGGAAAAGAGAGAGAGATGTAAATGTTTTTTAATGGTGCAGATGCTGCTTTTGGTATCAGACACGCTCTGAAAACAGATTTTGGCATTTCCAAATGAGACAACACATCTTGATAGAGCTTTCATTGCTCCCAGAATTATCAAAGCCAAAGAATAAAGTATGCTTGTAGGCATATAATCAAAACAACATATCAGTGTAGAATGCATGCAGCAAAGAGCTGAAAATTCCAGAAAATTCCAGATACACTAAGAAAATCTAGCACTCTTTCAGTTGGGAGCCTGGCAGGCCTCCATCCAGGTGAAAGACTCTAACGATACTTAAACACAAATTCAATTCAACACATGTATCTGGCTTGAGGATACATCTGCTTTATCAAAAAAAGCTTCTACCTATTTGCACAAATAGAATATGTCTGTGGCAGCCTACGAAACCTAACATTTCTGTTAGTAGAAACCTACATAAACCATATTGAACAGTCAGGTTAAAGTAGTTCAGCACCTCAATTTTTTTCACACTTAAGACTGAACAAGCAGATGATAAACATTGCCTTCAGATTTTTTCTGAATTTTGCCCTAAAATTCAAACAACAAGAAGAAACATATGCAGCAGCACCACAGGAGCAGGTGGAACTAACAGCATCATCTTATCTCATTCATTTACAGCATTGTTACCCTGGTTTAAAGCTTTCCATCTCAAGAGTTCAACTGAAACAACTCCATCTGAGTGCCATTTTGAAGACACTGTAATCAGCCTTTGTTTTTAATTACTGAGAAGAGTTCAGAGAAAATCTTTAGATATAAGAATCAGATTAAGCAGATTTCATAGGAAACAAAAACTGTGGCACACAGGTCTGGAGTTAGTAAAATGAAAATCTGTTTGGGAGATTTCTTAGATTTTTCTTCCTGCATTGATATTCAAGATGTGCAGCTTTACTTACCATCGCTGCCAGGCAAGAAGGATAAGCAGACATCCATAACAAATCCATTTCCAAACTGCAGAATTTCAATGCATTTAGCTGGAAAATAGGAACAGACAGTGTTGATCTCATTCACTGTGACTATTACAATTACACTGTCATTTCCTTCTATATTATATAGTTAAAATTTCCCATCCGTTTTTATTTTAAGAAGCTGAAAAAATCTACATCTTTTCAGAAGCCTAAACAATAGTATCATCTTCTGTGTGGCCATAAAAATTCATCCAGTTAGTTGAGTTAGAAGATAATACTGAGTACTAAATCTATACAAATTCACTGTGGTAACACACCAGCAGCAATAAATATTACAAAATATATCCTGTGGCAACAGCATTCACAACACAGGAAGATAAATCTGAATCCATTTTCTACAACAGCAGCTAGAGAGAAGAGCAAAGACCTGTGAACATCCCTGAGATCCTGGAAATGGTTAAACTAGAAAGCCATCCAGATCAAAATAAACAAGAAGATAGCAGAAAAAAACCTGTCTACAGCAGAAGAATTAGTCCCTCTATCACTGTAACCCACACCAGCAAGACAAAATGGAAAAGATGATACTTCATGGAGTTCTTTGGAAGCACCAAAAATGCCTTCCAGAACATGGACTGTAGATTGGCAACTCCCACCTCTCTCACTTAGGCAAGGCAATATAAAATCTTCAAATACAGCAGAGAAGGAAGAAAGTAGCTAAAGAAATGCAGTCACTGTAACTCAACCAGCAAACAACACCTTAAATGTCGATTATCTACCCAATTTATTTCTTACGTATTTTAGAATGCTGTTTCCCCATATTTCCTTGCAAGAGCCTAGTTCAACAGAAGGTCAAGATCCCATTATCCCAAACTTCACTGGACTCAAGCCAATAGGAAAAAACAAGTGACTAGTTATACTTCACCATTCTATACCAGCATTAATCATTTTACTATGTAATTCTACTTAACACATGCATACAGCTCGTCTACCTCCACATTACAGAGCAAAACAATGGTTCAGATTATTATAATCTGAATACATATTTTTAAAAAAAGTAAATTCAGGCTACACATCCCTGATGAACTATAAAGATAAATCATTAAGCAGAACAAATCTGACCCAAGGCTTTCCAAGAGTAATACAGTGCTTTGATGTACTAAAGTCTGAAGACAAATCAATGTAGTTTCATTACAAGATGTTAGTATTTAATACCTAATGGATAAGCATTCATCATTCTTATTTAGCCAGTATGCTATTCCTAACATTAAAAGAATGTTACCTTCTGAACCATGCCGAGACCAGATTCTCACAGTAGAGTCAGAGGCTGCAGAAGCTACTAGCAGATTTAAATCAGGTTCATCTGACTGGTAGACAGCATCCACAGCAAAAACAGCTTCCGTGTGGCCTTTGAGAGGAATGCTTTTCACAAGCTGAATACATGAGAAAATTTTACAGAGTTTAAAATTCCAGTAACTTACGTGAGAGAACTTTTAAAGCCACTTTAGGGAAAAAAATAACTTAATACTGAAAATGAGCTCTATACCTGTAATAGGAGAGTGTCTGCCAAGCTATGTTTAAGCTAGAGTATATTCTAGGAAACCCAGAGAAGGGACACAGCAGCAATGAATATTAACTTGGTAAGATTTTGCTCAAAGTTGAACAGAATTAAGCGTTCCTGTGTACATTATACAAACCTCACCCTTCCTTGAGGGAAGTTGGAAACAGTATAGAAGTTAGGAAGAGCAGTTTTCCTTCCTTTCTCTCCTTCTCTCGTCCCTCACCCTAAGAAATATCTCATATAAGTTTGGAGAACCTCAGTGAAGGAGACAGAGCAGAGAACACAATGGAATTAGCAGCAGCTCCAGCAGCAATGTTTAGCTTGTTCTCACAAAACAAAACAGCTTTTTACTCCTTCAAAATGCCAACATGAGAAACAAAAATGCTAAATTTAGACAATGAATACAGGTGATTCAATTTGCAATCTGTTCCTCATAAACACAAAGATCAAAATGAGAAGCTTTTAATTTTGCAACCAGCAGTCATCCAGCATTTATTCAAATTTTATCATAGACAAACTTGACATCTTTTTCCAAAATACAGCCTGGTAGGCCTCAGTGAGGATTTTTGATTGGTTGAATATAGAACTTTGTTTTTAAGAATTTACACTAGTCTAGAACTCCCATTAAAATGTGCATATTTAGCCACATACTTTTGAAATTATTGCCATATGGTTGTGCACCACATCAGAAAAAGTTTATTAAAAAGTCTGTAAGTTAGCTTAAATAAATGCGTAAACAGTTACAAGGGATCAGGATAAAAAATAACTTATTTCTGAGAACCTTCTCCCATCCAAGTAGGTTCATTTCCCCCTACTATGCACTCTCATGCATTTTAGAAAGCTAAGTCTAATAACCTACTTTGAGACAGATGATCAAATGGGTTACCCCACAGCTGTTCAAAATCCAGTGTTTAATAAGCAAGATGTTAAAAGCTAGATAATAAAGTGGTTTATTCATCAAAATTTCAGGTCATTTGGAAGGCTCTTTCACATAACACTGAATCTTTTGCCTTACATTTTACAATACAAATAATAAATTAGCATGTCTCCTTACTTTTCTCCATTTCTCTGACAAAAGCCAATTGTTTCACAGATTTTTTTATTTTCATTTTTGTTAAACATCTGCTCCAACTTGTATATCATCCTGGTAAGACTATCTATATGCAAACCCCACACTGTTGTACAGATTGACCAGAAATCACTAGAAATGGATATAAAGAAACAAGGAAGAAGGATACAGAAAATACCAGCTCAGAATGGGCTTCATGGTTTGAAGGTTTTAAGGTGGTTTAAAGAAAACTGCCATGTGAGAACAGAAAGCTGATGAGTGAAGAACAGACAACAGGGTCTTTCAGACACCTAAACAAATCCACTCAAGGACTGATGGGTTCGTTAATTTCTTTACCAATGCTGATTTGAAAAAGATGAACCACAGAAAATAGGAAACAACATTTATAGTAATACATAGCAAGACAGAGTACCAGCAATTTCAAGGATATACACACTGGGTTTAATTAAAAAAAAAAAAAACAAAACAAACAAAAAACAGTCAAAGTGAAACAAAGTGTGTGAACCAGAAATACAAACAAAACAGATAATTTGTGATACGTGAGAAACTAGTGCAGAGGGAGATTTGAAAAGAGGCTATTCCTGCTTACCTGATTATTCCATGTTATTGTATCTTTCCATTCCCAAAGAATAAGTTGCTTATCAGACCCACCAGAAATTAACTCTGTTTCAGAAGCTAAAAAATATGCTTTGGTTAGTTCAGTGTACACTTAACTTTGTAACAGCAACATAAGAAGTTCTGCTGGTAACTACTCACAAAATACCCCTGCTAACCAAAGCTTCCACCAAAATAAAGTAGGGTTAATAGGAGCTGCACTGTGCAGAACAGGTTAAGAGCAAAGATATTGCAAAGATATTCCCTAAGAAAATATAAAGAGAAAATTCTCAGAACTATTTAAAGTTCTGTATGAAAGTGGTAAAAATACCTTTCCAGAAGACTCTCAAATCCAACAGTTTAAATTAATCTTTTGAGGTTTTGTTTGGTCTTTTTGGAAGATAGAAAAGTAAAGTAAGAGAAATTTAAACAAACAGAATTCAAAGCTTCATAAGAAAATTAAATTCCCAAGCTCCCTAAAAATAACTTCTTTTAATCATTTTTAAGAAGAATATGTTTCAGTGCAACCCATTGAAAGTATGGCAGTTTATATCACTATTAAAAACTAATGTTTGCACCTCAATACTTTTCACAAAAAGGAAGCAGCACATTACATTAACAGTCTAATCAACAGTCACATTTCTCTTCTTCAGTGAGTTTCCATAAACGCCTGAGGGCAAGAATATATGCCTATGAAAAGCCTGCACTAAGCAATGTTAAATCCTGGAATTACTATCCAGCAAAAGCCTCATAAATGTCTCAAACTTTTCTATCTATCTAAAGATTCTTTTTTTCGAGCACATAACTTCCATGCAACTTCAGAGCTTTATACTTGGGGATTGCTGAAAAGGCATTGCAAATCAGTCTTCTACAAAGTCAAAACTTGCAAAACTCCAAACCTTACTGAAGAGACTGGTAGAAGAACAAGCAGCACAAGCCATCGACCTGTGTGAACTGCCACAGCCCCAGGCAAGCATCCTCCTGGGGTGCCCCTGGCTGTGGGGCCAGGAGCAGAGATCCCCTCACCACGCAGCTCACCTGGGTTTGGCAGCTCAGCTCACATTCCTGCAGACCCATGTGTTAAAATGAGGCCTCACCTGGAGTACTGTGGGCAGTTCTGAGCCTCTCAATTCAGGAGGGGCACTAATGTGCTGGAGCAGGTCCAGAGATTGGCAACAGAGCTGATAAGGGTCTGGAGCACACATCTTATGAGTGGCTGAGGGAGCTGGGCATGTTTAGCCTGGGCAGGAGGAGGCTCAGAGGTGACCTTATCATTCTCTACAACCACCTGAAAGGAGGAAGTAGCCAGGTGGGGGTCGGTCTCCTCTCCCAGCTAGCAAGTGACAGGATGAGAGAATACAGTCTTAAGCTGCACCAGGAGAGGTTTAGGTCGGACATCAGGGAAAATTTCTTTACAGCAAAGGTGCTTAGACATTGGAATGGGCTGCCCAGGGAGGCGGTGGAGTCACTGTCCCTGCAGGTATTTAAAGAAAGACGGGACGTGGCACTCACTGCCATGGTCTGGTTGACACGGTGGTGTTGAGTCATAGGTTGAGCTCAATAATCTTAAAGAAATTTTCCAAACTAACTGATTGTGTGAAAAGCCCTCCCTTGAACCTA
>VZRH01005107.1:14001-56902 GCA_013397555.1 Urocynchramus pylzowi | reverse complement strand
TTCTTTTTTAAATTGGGGGGGTTTTTTTTTTTTTTTTTTTTTTTTTTTTTTTTGTATTTTTTCACTATTAGTGTACATTGGTGTACAAAGTTTCTGTAGTAGACAACAATTTCTTTGGATAGTTTGATGAACTGCTTAACTACACATTGTAGATGAAGTTATAAGAAAGGCTTGAACCTGTCCCACCACAGGGGCCACAAAGTGCCCTGTGCCATTCAAGTTGGAGCTGGCATCACAAGTAATTCTGTTGCTTTTCCCCTGTCACCCACAGAAGGACACAGCCCAGTCAGATGCCACCAGCCACAGAAGAGAAATAAAACACTTTTTTTTGCAAGGGGGAAATGTGGCTTCTGTTTGATGTGGCTTGGCTTAAATAAGCACCTCAGAGGAAGAATTCATACCACACTATCATTAAGAAAACATTGCTAACAAGAAAGGTATTTCCTACCGAGCTATAAGACTGAATAATAGTTGATGGTAAAGAAATTTAGAAGGGAAAAATATTTGAGTGAATATGAGGAAAAAAATCCCACTCATAAATCAGTTGAAGTGTACCAGGTTAGGAAGTTGCAGTGTCATGAACAGGAACTTGTGATATCTCTTCAGATTTAAGGTAGTGACATATGCTTTGCACCTAAACCTGCCTCCTTCTTCTGCATATTAATTCTAAAAAACATACTCTTTGGACATCGAGCAATTATTTTGATACTTAAAATTAACTCACAGGATAAAATAGAAAAAATGAAAATGAGTTTGCATAGGATAAACACCATGAAATGGAGAGAACGTGAAACATGAAAATATAAAAAGCTTCATCATTTTAACCATTTAGAAAAACAACATACAGCTCAAGCTGGCATTTCCAAGCACATTGTTTTTAACTCTCACATGCTAAAGTGTTTCCAGGCAAAGTATTTTGTCCACATTTCCAGTCATAAATTGAACCATTTAAAGAAGTAAAATACCGAAGCAGGGATGTCTAGAGAATGAGGGCAAAAGCAATCTCTGCACCAGTGAGCCTTAGAGGACATTCTGCAAATAGCTTTGCATGGAAGAACCAGGCAAAAGGGGCATCTACCAAAAGCCTGCAATGCGCTGAAATTCACTCATGAGAATCAAACTTCTGCACACTCAGCAGTAATAACGCTCAGAGAGTAGATCGTTACCTTTCATGCTGCATTAACTGTCAACAAAACCAAACTTACACACAGCTAGGGTAAACTTTTATCTCATTTTGAGTGCGTGAAAAATTGTCATTTCACCGAGGAGTATTGTCAATGTAAATTGCAACTTGCCTCATAGTTCCTTCCCCAGTTCTTCCATTTCTTCCATCCAAAAGAATGATTGCATCATTCATGTAATCAGCAACAGGAGAACTTTGCTTTTACCAGGCTTTCCCTACAGTCCAAGACGTGGAGAGTACATCCTCCTGGTTATATGTACAAATTGTGGGGAAAACAGGTTGGAGAAAGAGATCTGGGAATTTCGATTGATTGATGGCAATTTGAATATGGGTCAGCAGCGTGCTCTGAGCCAATCCCATCCTGTGGTGTGTCAGGCACAGCATTGCCAGCCATTTGATGGAGATTATTGTCCTGCTCTGCTCTGCACTGGTGCAGCCTTACCTTTAATACTGTGTGCAGTTTTGGGCACTACAATGTAAGAAGGATATCAGACTGTTGGAGTGTGTCCAGAGAAGGCAACCAAGTTGACAAAAGGTCTTGAGGGCAAGACTTCAAAGGGTGGCTGAGGTCACTTTATTTATTCAGTTTTGAGAAGAGAAGGCTGAGGGGTGGCCTCATTGCAGTCTACACCCTCCTCAAGTGGGGCAGTGGAGGAGGAGGTACTGAGCTTCTCTCTCTGGTGACCAGCAATAGGACATGAGGAAATGGAATGGAGCTGTGTCAGGGGAAGTTCAGATTCTTCAATGTGATGGTGATTGGTCACTGGAACAGACTCCCCAGGGAAGTGGTCATGGCACTAAGCCTGTCAGAATTCAAGGAGTATTTGGATGATACCCTTAATTATATGGTGTAATTGTAGTAAGTAATATGAAGAGCAGGGAGTTGGACTCAATGATCCTTGTGGGTCTCTTCCAACTTGAGATATTCTATGATCTTTTTCCTAGTCTGTCATTACCTTCTAGAAATTTTTTTTTCCCTTTTCATATTATTTTCCTTCCCCTATTCACTTTCCTGTTGCCTTGACTTCTGCAGTGTTTTGCAGAATGCATTGAGTTCAAGGATCTGGCAATCCAGAACATCCCTGTTCCACTGGGCCTTGTACACAGGGCTGGAGCAGCACATTCATTAGTGCGAGCAGCCCTACATGGGAGCCACCCCACACCAGCCTGAACTGCACTGGTGTCTGTGGGATGGAGCCAAGCCATTGGAAGACTGTCTGTTAGCTGGACAGCCCACTCAGATAATCTGTAACTTACAAAACTGTTGAGAAATGTGACTTTTGTGTGGATCAGGGGGCGGAGCACAGCTCTCCTGCCTGGGAGAGGGGTGCCCATGGAGGAGTGAGTGATTAGCTCAGTAGGTTGGAGCATGATGCTAATAACACCAAGGTCACTGTTTGATCCTCATATAGGCCATTCACTTTAGAGTTGGACTCGATCTTTCTGGTCCCTTGCAACCCAGACTATTCTGTGTGATCACATTTCTGTGTGACCTGTGCCACTGTAACCCCAAGCCGGCACAGGTGGGTGCTGGACTGCCTGCCCAGCAGAGTCCTTGGGCTGTGCCAGGTTGCAGAGGTCCCCTGCCTCCAGGGTCACCTCACCTGCGTCACAGAGCTGTCTGCGGGCAGCTCCCACACCATACCAGCAACTGTGCCTCCTACGTGGCCTTGCCTGTATCTAACCATGCAGCAAAAAGTTCTGTGAGCATCCTTCGGGAACAGAGTTTTCTTGTGAGAAAATCCTATATTAGCGCAAAGAATCAAAAGGGGGAGGATGGGAGAATGTCTCTCCATGGACAGGATCTGCTCTGCGTGGAATTCCTTGGGGAAATCCATCTGTCTCCATCAGATGCTGCATGAGCACAGGAGCATGATGCCCAGCATCTGAAGGGATATAAAATGTACTCACTGTATATATATTCCTCTTCTTATTGTACAAAACCTGCTGTTTTATGAAGTTGTTTAATTTTCTAACCTTTCTTGTTGTTATATCCATAACAAGCCCTGTTCCGTCCCTTTCTCTCTTCACCTCACCCCTTCTCCAGTGCAGAACAGCCTCCTCTGCCTCTTCCTTACCACAGGTGTAACCCAGGTGTAACCCTGCCCTCTAATCCCACCACCCCTCTGCACAATCAGCTCACTTTCCTCCTCACAGCCCCAAGAGCCAGGCCATAGAAAAGCTTTGAGATGCTTATGAAATGGCATAAAGTCCAGGTACAGGGGACTGAAAGATTCTGTCACCTGTCTCAGTGTGTTTGCACTACATTTATATTTCTCACACTATAACATATTCCCTTAAAAAAAAATCAAAAAAGTGCTTTAGAAGATGACAGATCTGCACTGAAGAGTTGCATACATGCCTCGAGCAGAAACCAGCTACACCAAGCTGGGGAGCTGTGTATCATTCCCATGATATAGCCTAATGCTACCAAGTCACCCAAAAACATAGCAAGCAAGCAAGATAAAGGGAAGCTGCTGAGATGACTTCTACTTGCACACTTCTCTGCTTTTTGTTGAGCACTTTGTGAGACTGGCTTTAAATTATTCTGTTTTCAATGGCCTTTATCTTATTTTTTTTTTCTCCTGACTGTCATTAGTCATTACTTGACTTGGAAGTGCTCAGGATCTGGGGAAGCCAAGGCATTTTGGTTCAGCTTTCAGGTGAGGCTTGTGACAGATGGCAAAACTTTATTCCTAATGAGAAGTTTTTCCACCACAGGTCTCCAGCAAGGGAGTCCTCCCTCCCTAAGCCTGCAGTGAGCCCAAGGTCACTGCAGCAGGACATGCTCTGGTGAGTATCAGGGAAAAGGACAAGCCCTGGGGGGATCTGTAACAGTCTGCAAGTTCTGGTGTTACCCGGAGGACCGTTCTACCTTTTGAACACCAGGGTAATAATAAGGATGGCAGCAAGAGGATAAACCTTTAGCCTTGAGGAAAACTGAAAAAGGTGCCTTCACACTGGAGCCAAGAAAACAACAAAAAATTGTGTCATTTACTTGGACTTTATTACAGCCTGCATCCAACTGCATCAAACATTAGTCATCTTTATAGAGTTTTTAGTAGAAGGAATGACTAAATTATAATAAGCACAACATTCTTATTTTATAATACAGTACAAAACCAACCAAAGTATTAGCAGGTAAGCCCTAAAACTATAGACCCAGCTTCTTATGGTCATATTTGAATTATATAATCTCTAACAATTCTTTCATATTTTTCCAGATATATACCAATGGAATTGTTATCACAATCTTTTCCAAATTCCTAATAAAAGGCATCAATATGAATAAAAAAAATTATGGCATGGTCATGACTAGCTTTAGGATATGTAAGAGTCGTGATCTCTCTGTTGTATATTTGTAAATTTTTGTATAAAAATTTGTATGTAAACAATATTTGCTGACCCCTTTTTGAATATGTAGCATCTGTTAAGAAGTAAACACAGATTTTCTTGTACTGTATAAAAGATGTCAATGTTCTATAAAATGCTAAGAAAATGTTTTAAACATGATCTTTTTTTTTACATGAATCTTTTTTTTTTCTCCTTAGATCTGTGAAAAGAATATGTTTTCCTTCTTGCTATTTCCATCACATACAGGAAAATTTTATTTTTCTTAATTTAATCATAATATCATAGAATGGTTGGGCTGGAAAGGACCTTGAAGATCATCTAGTTCCAACCTCCCTGCCATGGACAGGGACGACTTCCACTAGACCAAGTTGCTCAGAGCCCTATCCAGCTTGTCCTTGAACACTCCCAGAGATTCAGAGAACACCTAGAATAAATCTAATCTTTCCCTAGACGTAAAAAGCATTACAGGAGTTGTCCTAGGCTGATAGAAATGGTTATACTTGTCTTGGAGCAAATCTTTGATTGTTTGCATCTTCGGAAGGCTTGTTTCTTCACTGTGGTAAAGAAAGTGTCATTTTATTCTTTACTTTAGTAAAGTGTTCAATATGCCCAGTAAGCTATGATATGAATCAATTTATTGTAGCCCCAGTACATTACAAAAATCCTCTTACCAATGTTGGAAATTTATTCTACCATTTTCAGGGCAGCAGTTGAAAAACAAATTGAATAAATTTTAGGTGGGTGTTCATGAAACAGAAAAAAAAATAATCAGCAGCCCTTAGGCAGATTTTTCCCTTTCTGTTTTTTTTTGTTTGTTTGTTTTGTTTTTTGGTGGGTTTTTTTGGTTTTGTTTTTATGACACAGAAACAGGATGTACCTTCCCCATTTTATTATAGATAATTGCACTCAATTCTTTCCATATATTAAAAATAACTCATTTTCATGCAGCTTTGTAAAATACTTGGTGGCCTTTTTTTTTCTATTTTCTGCATCACTATTATTCCACATTTTGTTAAATCTATTTGTCCAGAACTATGCCTTTTTTCAAAAGAGGTCATCAGATGCAATTTGACAGTATGTTTGAAGATGCTCTGATAAATAAAGAATGACTAATAAGGGTTTTAACATTATTTCACATCACTGTTCACTTCCAAGTGAAAACTTCAGCCTACATTTTTAAGGATGCTTTTGTATGAACAGCCTATTGGTTTGTTCAAATACTTTCTCATAGAGTAGTTCCTTTTCTTTTCTTTCTTTCCAGTTACTTTTAGTCCTTACTTGATACTTACAAGCACATTATTACATGAATATTTTAATTTTCAGTACATGGACATCCTTCTGCTTTTAGCCTGTACATACTTTGTCCTTTTGAAACTTTAGAGAATATTTCTTGTGTCTAAGAGACTAAAATAGGTTAGCTGTTTATTTTGCTAAGTCATATGCTTCTTTCTGAGGAAGACCAAATTCTAAATAAGATTAGTGGTAAACTGAGTATTATACACAGTTTTGAAATATATTAACCAACAGAATTGAATAATATGGTAATCATTTAGTATTATATGTATAATAGCCATAAAATCAGAATCATATTAAAGCCCAAAAATCTTCTTGAGCATTGGAGCCTGACATAATCTGGTTTAGGGTTTACATTTTGTGATGGTGCCATTGATTTATCTCTCATTTGACAAGGTACCTGATAAAGTGTCCTTTGAGTCATAGGACAGGAAGATTAAAGAAATCTAAAGTTTTCATATCTTTTGGCTCCAAATCCACGTTAAGTATCTTAAAACAGAGGTGACCTACCTTGCAGAGATGCTGAGTCCAGCTGGTATGGACTTGAGTTGTTGTCACTCATCACACTATCCCACTGAAATCCTCATGTCTTGCCCTGTCTGCTCCCTGTTACATATGACATGTCTTGTCTGATCACACATTCCTTCAAATTCTCTTGCCCAATTGTTTTTCCCCAAACCTCTTTTCTCCTTAAACCATTTCAAGAAAACTGTGTATGCTAATAAATATTTCTAAATTCCATACAGAATTTTAAAAGGCAAGACACTGAGTAAAACCTTGACCATGACCTTTTCTTTGAACCCTCTTCTTCCACAATCCCCATTTTTTCCCATGGTGCATTATTTCCCCTGCTTCTATCCTATTTAGAGATTTACAATGTTATGCTACTATAAAGAGATTTCACATTTTTCCTTCTTCACAGACAATAATTTATTCCAAACAACAAAATTTTTTTATCTCTAAGCAAATATTGATTAAGACCATGCTTCAATGCATGAAAATTGTTGATGATCCTGCAAATATGAGCTTGGTCATTTGAAGTTCTAGCTTCTGGGGCTCTAGTTGTCCATATGCCTTTCTGTGGAAAGAGGAAGGTAACTCCTTGTTCCCTTCCACCTTTCCCCACTGCATCAATCCAGCCCTACTCTAGATCCAGGGATATTTATGAGCCCTCAAGACTGGAGATGATATGATGTCCAGTAGCCAGAATTCAGCATAAGAAGTCCGGTTTTGCACAGAATTTCTAAGCCAACACTTCTGTCCTGCCAGCTTTGCTTTGCACTAGAGGGCTGTTATCCACAGCCAAAGTGCAGAGTGGGCTGGCACATTTTGTTATTTCCTAAATTGCTGCAACAAGTTTTGTCTGAACTTTTTGATCTATCTCCTCAGTCCATAGAGTCAATATAATAACCAGGCGAAACACAATATTTGCAAACAAGGAGGCTTCTTATCTGTCAGAGACATATTTTTCTGTCCTGTTTTCATTCCCAGCAGCCACATAATGGAACTGTCATCTTTTATCATGAGATGTTGTGATATTTCTCTGTTGCTTTCCTAAGCAACAGAGTTCCTTCAAGGCAAGTGCAGTTATGTCTTCAATTAAAGTACAATGTCATACATTTGTTTCCATTTCCATCTCATTGACAAACAGTGAAGGTAAAGAATATATATTGTATTTTCATCCAGTTTGTTCAGGAACTTGAAAACCACTCACAGGTTGGCAGGGCCCTCTATCAGTCATTATGTAGCTTCTCACACTTATCACAAATTTGCACATCTAGCTCTCAAAAGCATATCCATCTTTTCAATGTCATTTGATTTCAAGTAGTCACTGATTTCACTCTGTATCATTTAGGTAATACCTTTTGACCCCAGTGTTCTCCTCCACTTCTGTAAGGTAATCATTTTGATCCATTTGTGCAAATGCCCTCCCACACAAAGGCAAGTCAGAGGTGTGACAATGGTCTTCACTACCTGGAAGCCTATTTGCTTTGATAGAGAAGTATTGTGGTCCCATTCCTGAGCTGGAATATCCTCAGCAAATATTTTTATACTCAATGTTCATATCTCTAATAAAAAGAGTCGTCCTTACATTAATCTTTTTGGTGTCACTGAAGAACTCCAGGTTTTATTTTATTTTTGACTGAGTATAGTTTGGTTTTAAATTAACATGTTTTGTTTTGCTGAACATCATAATAAATTTATCATTTATTATTTTCTGAGCCTGGAAGGAGAAGATGACTGGATGTGATGTGCTCTGAGCCTTTTGTCTGCTGATGTGTCCCTGTATAAGCTGCACTACAATATACAGCATTTCTGGTGGACTCTAGGTAGCCTCCAGCAGGGCTTTACCACAGTGAGGTTATAACTTTGCAAATGGCAAAACTTAAATTATTTAATCTCCAAACTAGAAGCTAAGTCCTTTTGCTGTCATTGAATGCAGGGCTGCCAGGAATCCCAGGGACCACTTATATAAAAGGAAATCACCCAACACTGTATGAGACATTCTGGAAAATTTTTCCAGAGCTGCTTCTGTACCACCTACACAGTCTGTCCTCAGCCTACCACTGGCAGGCTGGCCAAAGCCCTGTGTAGCTAGTTTTCTTAAAGCCTGGCTTCTTCTTATTTCTTCCCCTTGTTGAAAAGAGCTTCTGCCTGTAGGTTGCTTTTTCCTGTGCTACGAAGGCACACATACTCTCTGCTAATAAAGATGATGATAGCCTTGCTGATCTTTGCCTCGCTCCTTGGTTTTCTTCCTTGTTGTTCAGCTGAGGCTGATTTTCAAACCTTTTCAAGAAACTTTAATGAGAAAGAATTTTTGCATGGATCATCCTCCCTCCCACTTACAGCAATTGTGATTTTCTCCTGTTATTTGAGGCAACAATATTTCTAAGGAGACATTTCTTATGTGGAAAATTATTGCTTGGAAAAAGGTTTCTTCTCCTGTTACTATTTCACAGTTTATCAGGTAGGATCAAGCTAAAATGGCTAATCCTATATCTAGTTTTCAGACTGTAAACTGCATATAATAATCCTATTTTGAAGTCCAGCAGCAGACATAGGAAGGATTAGATTACTCAGAGGAATAAAAAAGGCTGAATGAGTATCTGGAAACATTTTCTTGGTCAGCCTGTAAAATATTGATGAGAGTTTTCCCCAGGAGGAAAAAAAATAAATAATTTTATGTAGCTTGAAACATTGAAATCAAGTTTGGATGCAACAGCTTGTAGAAGAAGAATGTTGTACTAAAGCAGATAATAAGGAAAAGGGCTTGAGAGTTTCTTCTCTGTGGAAGTGTAATTAGGTATGTGCACAATTACAAAGCAAGTGGCATGCATGATGATGTTTTCCTCAGTAAGATTTGTTTCTCTATTCTTCTGATTTGGCTTTAATTAACACTAACACAAATAGAGTTTTTTTTTCCTGAATATAAGCACACATATGTATGTGGTTAAGGTTTTAAATCATACTTGTGGTGCACTTAGGTAATTTCTATTGGTATTAGGGAGAATAACACTTTTTTTTTTTATGTGCCACTGGAGCAAATGGTACCCAAGTATGATAGTCATGCTTTGTTGAGTGTGTGAAATTTAGCAAAGGGAATTAACAACCCAAATGAGCGCTCCCACGTGAAGGATAGTATTAAACAAATCTAGCTCTAAGTCCTGACCTTCCTACCCATAATTCCTGTCAGGAGACTTTGAAGTCTGATGCTAAAAAGACTGTGGAGCTTGGAAACTGAAAACAGCATTTCATAGGTATTAGCATGATAATTAGGAGTCTGTTTAACACATGATTTTAATTTGAAAGTAAGTAATCAGAGTTTAGATGACACTTCATTTAATTATATTGAGTGTTTGACATGAAAGTAAATTAATAGCAAATTTATTTCCACCATCTGCTACTATTAACACTGAGAAAACCAGTAGAACTCCAAATGTCATATCTGTGTTTTATTCATACATTTTTTTAATAGTATTATCAAAAAAGATGTTGCATCTTTGTAAGAAGCAGCACAGTGCACTCAATGGAAGAATAAAGCAGCCAAAACAGTTCCCTAGAGAGCAGAAGACAGTGTGGGATGTGATTGGGATTTAGCCTGTAGCACCACCACTGCCCACTGCACAAGGCAAACACAGTTCCTGATGTGTTACATGTTCTAGACTGTGTCTTGGAGTAGTTTAAGTATAACTAGATTAGAAAGGGAAACAGTCCCACTAAGAACACTCAACCCTTTGCAACATGGAGAGAATTGGAAAGACAGTACACGTGTTCAGATTTGTCATTATTCCTTACAGTTAACCAAGGCTCAATACACCCCAGCCTGAGAAAACTGTCAAGTGTTATCATCCCTCAGTTTTACAGCCAGGTTGTTAGAGAGAACATTTTTCTTTGGAAATGTTCTGCCTTTGGCATTGCTATGAGGATTTTTTAATCTCACAATGCAAATTATTTCACGATTTAAATGTAGGAACCATTATCACTCTAATATTTCTGTTATGAGGAATACATAATTGGAAATTGCTTCCTCTCCTAAGAGGACAGCTTTCTATACAAGGTATACAATTCATATCTAATAAAAAAGACTACAGTGAGAATGAATTAGGCAATAAAACAGTGAAGGTATTTTTAAATGTGAATGTTTACTTGCTTTTACAACACGATTTGAAAAAGCTGGACAAAGTCTGGAATGTTTCAAAGGGAAACACTATCCCCTATCTAAAGCTGTTGTTCGTATGGGTTATCTCCCACAGTGGGTATATTTCATTTAAAACCTAGAATAATACTGCATCCAGCCAACATATGCTATTACTGTGATCTGGTTAAAGCTGGGACAGATTGTGCTCAATTTATTGAGGGGTGGCAATTTCAAAGTATTCACATCTGTAATACAGAGGTCCATGACAAAGATGAGTCAGTTGTGGTGCTGGTTCACAGTAGCTTAGGGGTAAAATGGAACAGCCATGTTATATCTCTTGAGATTAAGGTGCTTTGAGAACACTTCTCTACTTCTTCAAATGATGTGAACACTCCAGCAAGAGAGCTCTCTTGTCTCATGGTGCTGAGCAACAGCAGAACAACTGTGCTTGTGCTGTCTTCTTTACACTGCCTTTGGCTACTGTTTTTCAGACTATTTTAGAGATCAGATTAGCTAAAAGAAATTATCTTAGAGAACCTGGAAAAGAATCCATCCTGAGAAAATAAAAAAGCCCAAATGAAAAAACCTGAGCAACTATGCTGAAAACAGCCAGGTTGCACAGAGGCAGAGCTCAGAGTCCTGCAGCCAGCAGTCAGCAAGGCACTTACTACCAACAACTTCTAGTGCTTTACAGGATGCTTGCAGAACAGATTTGAACAATATCTTGTTGCTCTTTTTGCTCTTGTTTTAAGCTACCTGAGCCTTGTTTCCAAAATTTCTCACAGAAATGATAGATGTTAAGGGTTGGGATTCTCTAGGATCTCAAATGGGCATTTGTTTCAGTCCCTAGGAGATGAAAAAAAAAAGAAATGAATTTTTTTTTTTATCCAAGGAATATGGTGTTACCAGTTCCTGAAAGTGGAAGCAAGGCAATTTTCCCAACAACTTCTGAGACTTCTGAAGCCTTATAAAGACATCAACTTCATGAAAGCATCAATAAGAATTGAGCATCTCCTTGCAAGGAGCATCCCTCAGCAACCAGCCAAATGCTGTTTACCCTGTTTTTTTCTCTCACCAGTAGTAATCAGAGTAGTCCCCCTCCCATCAAGAGTGGGGCAAGTTTCCCTCTCCAGCTGCAGGTTTCCTGCAAGGGACACTCTGTGATCATCAGCCACCTCAGGGACACTGGCTCTTCAGGCCATGCTGGGAACAGCCTGGTCCTTACAGGGAAGAGCAGAGGCAGGATTTCCTTTAAACATATATCTGGGCGTTTAAGACAGAGACAGTCTTAAACGTATTGATAAGGAATATAATTTTTCAAGCTGCTGTGCACTCTCCTTAAAGAGTACATTTCCCAAAGCATATTGCATCTTGTTTATTGTGAAATTTAATCTACTCTATGAGTATAGATCTTTAATATATACACCTCATATACATCTACATCTCATATAGATCCTCAGAAAGGGGTGCTGAAAGCCTTTGATTTGTGCTTCAGTGGCAATTTAAACTACATGGATTGTAGGTTTGTAAAGACAAAAATATCAACGTTACAAATTACTGTACGTTAGCTAACCTTTTGCCAAACAAATTAATTTAAACCCTATTGCTCTGAAGACAAAATTGAGATGATTCCTTTATAGGAAATATCCTTAACATCCAATTTCATTTTCAGACAGTGTTCAGAGAGCTGCTGAGAATGTCTGTGAAATCAGACCAGTTTATCAATTACCACTTTCACAAAAGAGTTGTTTTAAATCCATTTTCTCTTGAAGGTATCTCAGCTCTTCTCAGTGAGAGAAAAATTTGAATGGGGGAACAGGAAATAATTTCTCTTTGTCTCTTCTTCCAGCTTTTCTTTTTTTAAACATTTAAATAAATGTATATTGATTGTAATTAAATAGAAAAATCAAATACTATTCATGAGCTAATTTTTACTCTCATGAACATCCCACATCCGATTTTCCAACAAGTTAAAATAACCCAGGTTTTTAATCTATAATGATTTTTTTTCTCTGAACCTTACTTAGTAGTCCCTCACAGATTTCCTTGAAAAAGAAGAACATCATATTAGGTTTCACATTGCTGTAGTTTTCATATACTCTCTCACACAGCATGTCAGAAAGGAGACTTAGGTGCAGAATACTTGGTTAAAAATTCAAGCAAAAAGATCTGGCCTTCTCAAACAGTGCTCAGGTTTGTACTTGCCATGAAGTATCAGCAGAAGGAACCCAGAACCCTTTCTTCTTATTTTATGACTCTTTGTGTCACCACATATAAACATATTTTTATCAGATCACCCTGATTTTCACAGATCACCCTATTTTTCCCATTCTAGTGGTGTTTTGCTTTGTTAAACTCTAAAACTAGAGAAGCGAGACATAGTTTTGTAAAAAATTAAAATTTTAATGGGACAAGTATGTGAGGAGAAATGAATCATATTATCATAGCCAGAAAATAAGGGCAAACCCCTTTTTAACCAGAAGAAATAGATTTTCTATGCTGGATTTCCATGAGAAGACTGGAATGTTTCCACCCCTAAGAGGGAGCAGTAGCTGCTGTGCTTATACAGTACAGCTGCAGAGTCAGTGTGACATCCTTGGGTGGGCTATGGGCTTTTCCTCTGACAGAGAGATTGTGTGTGATAAAAAGTTAAGAGATGAAATTTAGAGGCTTAGGGTTTTACAAAACTGGTTTGGTGTGAAATTCTCAGGGGAGAATATTTGCAGATGATGTTAGAAGTAGGCAGAAATTATTAACCACTCCAGCACATCTATTTGCATCTTTGAAAAGAACTTGTCTTTCTTACTTCATTAAATATGTAGTAGGAAAAAAAAAAAAAGGCATTTAAACATAAGAAGATGTTTCCAGCCTATTTTACAAAGTGACCTGAACCACAATAATATCTGAATTTTTATGACTGGCTGCTCTTACCTCTGTAGTTAACAAAGAAACAGTCAAGGAAAAAGAGTGTCTTACTCTCATGGGTCTATCTGTACTGAGAATTTGGATTATCATACTTGCTGGAGCACAAGACAGATTTACCTTCTGTTTACAAGACAATAAGAGAAGGATGCACCTGAATTGGAGGTAAGCCTGCACAATCTTCTTAAGTCAATGGTCATATTAAGAAGCACAGATTCATTTCCTTGGTGGTGATCCTATGAATAAAGTATCAGTCTGTTAGACTTGTGCTATACCTATAGGTTATGTATAATGCTGTTGTTTAGGTATTTATAAAAAGTTATGGGCCTTGATACACTCAGGATGGCCATCAAGGGCAAACTTGGCATTTTACTTACTGGTACTCACATCTGATTGTAATGCTGTGACATTCAAATGCAAATCCATGTGGGAATATAGCCTCTCAAATACAAAATGTGCTGCTGAAGTGATTTTTAAGAATATAAGAACAACTGCAATGGCCCTGACTCCCAGGACATATTTTTCTAGTGGTCATATTTGTATGAATCCCAAACTGGAAGCAGAGCTGTTTCTGTTAAACAGGCGGTCCTGTGAACAGCCGATCTCAGGAGTCCTGCTTGCTTTCACAGGGATCTCCCTGCCGAGGTGCAACCAACAGAGACACACTCTGATGGAAAACTGTGTTCCCTGGCATCTAATAATGTATGAATTCCAGATGAAACCTACCTAAAGTTGTATCTCTCTCCTTTCTCACCTGCTTTCTTCAAATGTACTGGAAACTTGCATCTTTGAAACATCTGTTCTTGAAATACAGTGAGAGACACAGAGTCCTTGGCTGTGACTTGTGTTCATAGGTCATTAGGGGGAAAGTGAAATATGTACACAACAAGCAGTGTCACACACTCTCTATTCATTCAATAGAGGCAGTGGAGAGTGACATGGGCTTTCCTGTCACACATGTGAGCATAGGAGTTAGCTCTTAGGGCCAGGTTGTCAATGTATTTAAATGTTCACTGACTTCACAGTAGATGTGGTGTTTCATACAAGTCAGAGACTTTGACCCCTGTATTTACAAAGTGCAAACTCATTTAACTCAGTTGATCTGAGAAACACTCCTGATTAAAAAGACTTTATTAGGGATAGCTGTTCATTATGCATACCCACAGCTTCCCAGAGAAACTCATTCTCAGCATCCTGCTGTGACAGAGATTAGTCATTATGCAGTAAAGCTGTACTGCTGGGACCACATTTGCATTATTAAATGAATTAGAGTATTACTTACAAAAAAGCAGTCCCATAGCAGTGATCACCACCCCCAGACCTAGGCAAATGTGGCCAGCAAATGTTACAGGACACATCTCACCATTTGGGAGGAGGACTGCATCCTCAATCATCTGTCACACTGAAGAAGACTTGCACTGGCATCTATAAAATACAATAGAGGGGAAGCCTCATAGAAACTTCACATTAATAGCCAAGTGCCTACTATCAAAAGCAAAGCTGCAGTAGATACTGCTCATAAAACACTGCAATAGAGGGTTGGGTTTTCTCCCCCACTGCACAAAGCCTGCAGCACCACTGAAACACATCTACATCCAAACTTGACACGGACCTTTCTTCCAGGGCATTGCCTGACCCTCTGTTGCCCTGTCCACTTCAGCACAGAACTGAGAATGGCTCAGCCAGCCAGGAGCAGCTAGCAGTTGAGGGGCAGGCAAGAAAAGCTTTTAAGTGACCATTTTTCCAGGCCTCTCCTCTCTTTGAAGTTCCCTTGTCATCTTAGAGCAAGTTTAAATAGGTGTGTGGAAAGCATCTTTTTTAGTTTGATCTGAAGTGAACTAGAAGGACTCATGCAGTCCACCTTTCTTTTGGGAGAACACAAAAATGAGCTGAAGGCATTTCACTTCTTTGAACGGCCTCCTGACCATCCTAGGACACTTAAGCTTTTCCAGCCCTTTTCAAGGCAATTTTAAACACCACTTTATTAAGGTAATGTGTTTCACTTTGAACCTTTGTGAATTAGGCAACTCCACATGTGGTGCAATTAAAAATAAATCCTTATTTCTGTGCAGCTAAAGACTGCCAACTTTTAGCCTCTGTTTCTGCCTGACTTATACAAGCCACACAGCTTGTAGAGCATGGGTTGTGTCCATCTTTAGAAATGGGGCTGCTCTTGCCTCTGCTCTGAACCACATCCTCAAGGAGCTAAGCCAGGGCACACTACAGTCCAGGGCTGGTAATGTGGCTGGATAGTAAATGAGGGTACATGCTTTTATTCAGGTAAAGGTCTAGCAGTTCACACATCATGTGCCACAATTCAGGCAGCCTGGAAAACCACGTGAGGAAAACCAGGAAGGAAAACTGAGCTGCCAGCACGTCCTGGCCATCCAAATGAATGAGAAATGGATGGTGGCCAAATGCAACGAGCTGGTGCACTTTAGAGTACAAATACCAAATGCAGTAACATTTTGGAAAAAAAGGCCAAAATCATGCACTCTGGAAGCACACAGTCCCCGTCTGAAATGAAGACAGCTTTTTGCTCCCTGCAGTAGCTATTACTGCAAGCTGTGAGCAAACTGGTGACTTGAACTCAGGTTGTATTTTCAAAGTTATCACCACAATCATAATTCCACAGATCCATACATAATAAGGTATAGATCCTAGCTGTTACCAAGCTCTTTGAAAAGCAAATCAAAAAGGAAGTTACCAGTCTAGAAGAAAAAAAAATCACAAGTCTAAACATTTTATTAAATCTATGCCCAAAAGCTTGGACTGTGGAGGCTCTGGGCTGTTGCAAATCTATTGTAGGACCCCAAGGGTCCAGTCAGACTAAATAGGCTGAACTGATCCATCAGCCCAGGGCTGCTAAAAGAAGCAGTTCTTCTCCCTCTCCTTCTTTTTGTCACCAGTATCCTCCTTCTTACTCTTACTGCACTGATCCCCAGCACTTCCCTGGGGTAACTTGGTGCTATCTAACATTTCAAGGAGGCAGCTGAGCTCATGAAAGTGGTAGAAATTAAGATTAAAAAAAAAAAAAAAGGAGAGAGAGAATTATTTTTTAGACATAGCAAGCTGTGAAGTCAGCTCAGCCATGTAATCTGATTGTACCTTCAGACCTACTGAGTATAAAACAAGCAAACACTGGCTGCTCTTGAAAAAAATCTGCTGAGTTTTTCAAATACCAACATATGGCCTTTATTAATCTTACAAAATTTTATGAAGGTGCAGGACAATAGCATCTGACTCAAAATCTGTAGAGTTCCCTTGTGCTAATTAGAAGTGGCCTTTCCTTGTACCAGTTCCAAGATGTTGCCTGAACTTTCAAGTGTTTCTGAAGACAGCTGCAATTTCTTACTTGAAAGGAAGGACCAACAGCTTAATATTTAACCTGTAGCTGTTGTCAGCTATTTAACCTTGTCCAGAAGTGAATGGGTAATTCCCCTTCTCTAACAAAAGTGTAAAAAATATCTTAAAATGACTTTGTGCAGTTTATGGTGAAAAGTCACACTTCAGTAAAGTCACACAGTGAGTAACAGTGTTGACCTTTTGTTCTTGGCCATCTGAGGACCTTAAAATCTGACTGAAACCTGATTGCACCATCTTAGACTCAAAGTGCTTAAATAAAACAAGGGACAGTGGTAGGGAGGATCAGCCAGGCTGAGGCAGAGTGAGCTGAGCCCTGCTCCAGGCAGCCCTGAGGAAGAGCTGTTCTAATTTTACCTCACTGATTTTTGGCTGGTTTTAAATTTTTTTTTTATCAGAATAGACTTCTTTATTTGGACAAAAGCTGACTAAGAAGGGGGGATTTATTCACATTAACAGGCAGTCAGTATTAATGACTCATTAGCATATGATCAGAGGGGGTTTATAACCCTGCAGGCCTGTGAGCAGGGCTGAGAGAATCAATAGAAGGAGAAAAAACAATAATGAGATTGCATTTGAAAGTTTGTTTTTGGAAAAGAATCCAGATAAGAGGGTCATCAGTTATTAAGAAACTAGACTGGCTAGTGGATATTCCTATTCAAGGAATGAACATATTAAGATTTCTCAAACTGTAGTGTCTGTGTAGTCTTACGAAACTTAGACTAAGCTGCCAGCAAAAGGCAAAGGACCTTACTCATGACCCATAGAGCAGTCTGGGGCTCTTGAGGGCTTGGAGATGTCAGCCTAGTTACTCACACATCTGAAAAAACCAGAAGATTTTGTAAAATGTAGCTCATCAAGCATGGTTCACATCTCTGAAGGGTGAAACATGCCTTTTAATTTCACTCTGTGAGGGTGGGACCTACCTGATGTAGCCCTGTGAAAGCTAAAAGAGGAAATTTGGATATTAGCCCACTGCTCTGCTACAGCCTCTTGGTACTCTTTGGCACAATCAGACTCATCTGGAGAAGAAATCCCACTTCTTATGAGTCTTAGTAATGAAGCTTTTCTGATTTCCACCCAAAGCCAACCATGCGAGGCCTTGCTGCTCCAAAGAAAAAGCTGTGCAGCTCTCCACAGAGAAAATCCCATGCCTTCTGACTCAGCCATCACAAAAAAATACATTTGCTTTGATGTAAAATTGTTCCTGAATGCACATAAACAGGCAGGGTTTGAAATTTTCGTGCAGAATTTGTCCTTTGGGTGCAGTTTACTGTCTCTGTCATAATTATGTTTTGAAATGCTTGATTTCATTTGTACTTTTGTCCAAATGAGCTCTTATCCTCTTTTCCTGTAAGCAAGCGGATCTCGCATCCGTTGTCACCAGAGTGGTGGCTTCTCATTTTAGAAAGAGAGAAGGTGTGGGTCACCCTGCACATCAGTGATCACCACTACAGTCTCTTCAAAAGTTTCCAACAGCCAGAAGCAGGATTACACTGCAACTTCCATCTCCTCCCTGTCACTCATCCAGGGGAAGGACTGCTACAGAAAACAACGTCCCACTCAGCACTGTGGGATGGAAGCCTTGGCTCTTTTGCCATGGCCAGCGCGAGCTCTCCTGAGCGATAGTCCCAGCCCTGCGCTCAGCGTTGCCTTTGCAGGCAGCCTGGCTGCCTCTCACCCCTGAGAGAGAGCTGGGGTGCCTCTGCCCACGCAGGCACGGCGGGATGGACTGGAAATCAGCGGCCACGGTCCGTTCCACAGGCGCGCTAAACAAACAGAAAATAACGGCTGGGAGCTTTCATCCGCGCATGGGAGATTCAGCCGGGCCTGCTTTGTTTTCAGAGTGCTGGGAGAAATCTGTTTTGGTTGCTCAGACTTCGGAGCAGCTGCTGTAAACATGACGTGTCTGAATGTTTCTTCTGGGCAAATGCTGGCAACAATGCAGCTCACAAATTCTGCTAAAATAGATTATCCTCCATCTTCTTGTTCACCCTTTTTAGGGCTAACTGACAAGTCATTAATCCTTGAAAATTTAAGACAGCTATGGGTCTCTTTAATTTGCACCTAGCTTCCTCTAATCTAAACTAATTTTTCCAGAAGCCAAAAATAACTGCTGCATGTATCCAACTGTTCCTTTATTCTACCAGGGGTGGCCTAAATACCAGTGGGAACAACAGCATGATTTTCTATTAAATACCTGTGTCCCATCCCATTCTTGCCCCATTGATAAGATTTTCTTGGGGCCGTGACTGGCTTTGAAGCTCCTTGTGGCAATGGAGGAAAAAACCCGAATCACAGCAGAACAGAAAATCAAAACCTATAGGACACAAGATTGACACTGAACTCAGCTATTTACTTTAAACTTTCCCAAAGAGGGAAATGCAAAGCTGTTACTGATGATAACTCTGCAATCCAGAAGGTAGGTTTTTATCCCATTTCTGGAAGATCAGCTGTGTTCTAGTTTCCAAGTGAAGACAATGATTCACAGCAAAGATGAGCAGGTGCAAAAGTATACCAGCAGTGATCCATTTTATAAAACAAAATTTTAATTTGCAGGTCTTTTACAAGTGCCCAGCATCCAGTCTGAAAGCATGTGCCTGTAGACATCATGACTTAATCAAAGCCTCATTAAAGACAAAATCAAGCAGCTTTGGTCTTTTGGACACTTCAAGGCTGTAGAACTGTCCTCCCAGTTTGCTGTGTCCAAAATCCCCTTTTGATTTTCAAAACCTATTATGCAAATGCAGGAAGCATGCTAACTAGAACAATGAGCTCTGAACATAGGACTTTGCCACCCAGAAGACATTTCCCTGTGACCTCTAAAAAATAAAAGTCTCCCCAGTTCTTTTCTGCCAAGGCAATGCCTGCATTAACAAGTTGTGCAACACCAGTGGAGCGAATCCAACTTTGCAGCCTGCAATCTGGGGCTGTGGTAATGATCCAGTGTTGACATTCAGTGTTTCAGCTTTTCTCTCCTGGACTGACAGCCCAGTAGTGGCTGGCACACACAGAGTGCAGTCCTGAAGCATACTGTCTGATGGAACCAAAGGTTTGGTGTCCTTCCATGCTAAAGGAAGGGCTTTTCTAGAGACCTTAGGAAGACCTCATTCACCCATGTCAAAGATCTCTCTGTTAAGCAAATAAAAACATGGTAAGTGAACATAATCAGGAGAATCACTTAAAAAGCGTAATTTTGATGCAAACGGCATCATTAATGCCAACACGTTCTGACTGAGCCAGTACCTGCCTGGGCTTAGCTAACCAGAGAAAGGTTTTAAGGACAATGTCAAAAGAGGGGCAGCTTCTAATGTGCTCAAGTCTGTGAAGACTGATGAGACCCCAACAAGGGTTAGCACTCCCTGCTGGCAGAAGAACCTTTTTCACCATGGGTGCACTCCATCCTTAATTGTAAGGGACGCAGGCGTTTGTCATTCACTTTTCCAAAGGATGGGGGAAAGTTGAACCATTCAGTCAAATGCTACAACCATAAGTTTTGCCAGGCCATACCAACAGATCTAATTGCTTTTTTTCAGGCTGTAGTTCAGCCTGAGAAAATTAAATCTTAAAAAAAAATCTCAACACAAAGCCTAAGAAAAATATGATTTTCTGCTATTCTGTGGCTATCTTGAATTACTAGCTTGAAACATAAAGTCATGGGTGTGGAATTGTATTTGAGCCATTGGCTATTGAAGTGTGATGTTTATGCATTTCTAACCCAGTTAGGGAAATGGCATGCAAAAAAAGGAACCTTTCAAAGGCTTCAGACTTCATGTAGGGCTATATGAACAGAAAATACTTCATGTTATTTGAAGTCTAGCATGTTTTATTGCACATGTTTAGTGAGAACTGTGGGAAGGGCAGAAACATGAAACAAACCAGCCCATATGGATTCCATAATTTTTTTTTTTTTTTTTTTTTTTTTTAAGTAAAAGTTTTGCTAGTGCTTTATAGGAACTTTCATAACAGGCTCAGCATCCTATAAATAAAGGAGAACTTCAGCAACTGGGCGTTTTACTGTGTCACTGATGTTTCCATCCCCACAGACTATCACACTGAACAAATAAAAGTTACAGCCTTCTTGAGGGAACTGCAAGCAAGCTGGGACCCTTCTGCTATTAAGAGAAAGACCATGTGAGCATTCCAGAGACCAGACATCCTCTAAAAACAAGCTGAAATGGAAATTTCTTCTGTTTTCTGAAGACTCGAAACAGTTGAAAGAAGTACGATACGTGCTCACTCCTAGAGAGACTTCCAAGTTATTGAATTAAATTCTGAACCCCAAATTTCATATGTTCCTTCATAAATTTCATATGGAAAGGATTTCAGCTGCTCCCTAAGTGTAAGATGTTACTCTATGTGTCTTCCAGAAAAGCTCTAGCTGACTCCCAAGATCTCTAGCTAGAATTGCCTTCCCTAAAGACTGTGCTATCCTACCTGTTTAAAATGCCATACACAGTCAAATATGATGCCTGTCTCTGGACAGGCACTGAAGATGTGACTTATTGATTGTGGGTTAGGGTGGCTATGGCTCTAGTGAATTGCTGATTTATTGAATTATCTAACTATATACATAATGTCCATGACTTTAAAGATTATTAAAATAACTCATCTGCAAAACAAGAGGTACCAGCTCACTGTAGAAGAATTCTTCACATATCAAAAATGGTAAGAGCTTTACAGTTTTTCATGATGGATTGTCAATCACAGGAGAGAATGTTGAAAAAGAAAACATAAAAACAAATTCCAGAATTTCCCCTAAGTAACAGCTTATTTTTTTTGGTAAGAAAAAGGCTAAAGTGACTGTACCACAAGCAATAAAAAGTGAGCCAAGCAAACAAATCATGATTGTGGCAGTAGATTATTTAAGATTAAGTGGGTGATTCATTCTCTAATAACTTGAAAGGAAAAAAAAGTTTAAAGTAATTAAAAAACTATAACAGCTACTTCTTTTAAAGGACAAAATAAAGACTGATAGAGAGGACATATTTTTCTCAGTGGCCTCTGATACTTTTGATAACTGGAATTAAGTAGTTACCATAGTATTGTTAATATCAGTTTACAAGGGGGATATTCTACTGGGAATACAAGAATATATGTTTCTATCTAACTGCTGAGATCATATGGTACATATAACAACATGCATAACGTAACTCTTGATTTTAAAGGTATTTAGCAAAACCTTCTTTTCACTCTTATTTATGCCAAAAAAAAAAAAAAAAGCTAGGAATTTCAGAATATGTTTAATTTTGTCATCAAAATATAAAAGTATTCTGAGCCTTATTCACAAACAATACATGTTATCACTAAAAGGCTTTTAAAAGCTTTCCAGTTTCTATAAGTTGTCTCTGTATGTTAGGTGAAGATTTATCAAATGCAGTCTCTAAATTGATTCAAGATGGCAAAGATGTGGATGATGACAAACCACTTTTGATAACTGAAATGCTGCTTATATTCTTTTATACTGAGCTAAAAGTGTTTTAATGATATAATCTTGGAGCAGTTTAATTTTATATGCTGAGGTTTCTGATGTGATGCATTTTCTGCAGAGTAATGACAAAGAACTGATGACAAAGATTCTTTTGTCATAGCAGTAACTTTTATCTAAGAAACACATCAAAAAAAAAGCACAAGGTGTGTGAGAAGGGATAAATTCAGTATCACACACTGGCTCTCAGAAACCTGAGTTGTCAGTTTTGTATAAGTAAACAAATTTTCATCCACCTCCTATAGAAAAATATCACTTCTTGACATAAGTAGGACTGAAGGGCTGAAATACAACAAAAGGCTGGAATTGGACTGTTTAATAATAATATGTGTTGAGAGATTCAGTAGAGAGTCATTTATCTGAGGAAACTGTGAATGTGCACCTAAAGCTTACAGTGCTCCTACTTAAAACACTACCTGATATTTTTACATTATCCTCTTTCCTTCCCTCTCAAGATGACCACATAATTTCAGTTGACCTTCTTAAGTCCAGAGTTTTTAACTCTTTCCTGACAGTTCTAACTACACCATTAAATACAGAATTATCAAAGTTGGAAGAGACCTTCAAGATCATCCAAGCATTAACCTAGCACCAGCATAATCACCCCTGAACCATAGCCTCAAGTGCCACATCCAGATGCTTCCAGAGACACAGACTCCACCACCTCCCTGGGCAACTTATTCCAATACCTAACTAGTCTTTCAGTGAAAAATTTATTTTTCTAATATCCAATCTAAACTTCCCCTGGTGCAGTTTAAGGTCTTTCCTCAAATACCCACCACAATGAGTTACTATTGCATTCCTATTAAATATGGTACTCTGAACTTTGAAGTGATTAGAGGTGCTACACAGAATGGACATAGGGCTGCATCAGTGAGTGTCTCCCTGAATTCTTTCTCAGCAGCATCACCTACCAAGGGCTCTTCAGAAAGTTCAGTGACTATTTCTTGCATATCTTTTCCATAGAAAATGTGCTGTCTGCTCTCAACCCAGTGGAAGTGCTCTCCAGGCAGCTCATCACAACAAAGCAGGAAACCTTCTTGTCATTCAGGGATGCTCACCCCACTCCAGACCCACAAAATTATGTTTGTCATAAGAAACTGTTCTCAAATACCAGAAAACAAAAACATGAATATCCAAGAGAAAGAGCATGAGACAGCTGTAAAAAAAAATTCTGCAGCTGTTGGTGTCAGTTCCCAGCTCTCTACCATTCCCCCTGCTTCACAACAGCTGCTGCATAGACCTTGTGGGCGATTTCCAAAATCTTTAACTGAAGCTGTTTTGCCTTATGGGAAAATCACAATTTCATTCCTGTTTCCAGTTTTAGAAGAAAACAGCACCATGTTCTGGGGGATTTAACCCACAGCCACCTAAATCCTGAGAAAGCTTTCTAAAACCACTTGAAATTTGCCATGGAGGACGCTGTGTGTTAAGTTCAGTGCAGCTGCAGTGGTGTAACACAGAGCAGTGAGGATACTAGGTATAGTGCAGCTAAAACTGCTCAGTTGCATAAATATTGCATTTCCCATACTCTCATGGATGGCAGCCCTTCCAACTACTCAAGTTGGAGGCAAAGTCTGAATACAGGTCAACAGCAATGAACAGAGTGGAGGACCACTGGAATTCTCTTAGCTGAGCCCTTCCTGCAGGCATCCCAGTTAACGTGCCTCAGGTTTATCAGGATGAGACAAGAGCAACAGCACTCTCTCCAGTGATGAGTGATTTCACACTTATTTTTCCTGGTACTTTGAATAGTTCTGTCATCCATTTAACTCTCAGCAGTATCAGTCATCAAGGGAAGAGACAACAGAATACATAAATTAGTGAGTGCTTGGAAACAGTTGTTTTCTCCTAAGTGTCCCAGTGTCCTTGAAATATTTGAAATAACTGGTATCATCTACCACATCTTAGTACCAAAAAATATTTTAAAATAAACGATAGTACCCAGCTGTAAGGTCTGATTAACTCCTATTCTGTCCCCCCATGCTCTGTTCTCCCTTGTTTTGAGGTTCTCTTCAAAACCACATAACTATTTACATGGGAAAAAATAAAGGGGACTGAGACCACAGAGAATGAGTGGAATTTGGTTTGTGAGCTTGAGAACAATAATCTGCCAGTAGCAAATTATGCTCAGATAAAACACCTGTAAATTTCAAGTAATGAAGTGACCAGGTCCAAAATACTTGAAAAATAAAATGCTACTGAACAATAGCAAAAAGAAGAATAGAAAAAAAATAGTCAGTGTAAAATTAAACCAATAATCAACCAAAAACACCCCCCCAAACATGCAAATGAATGCAACTTTTCTGCCCTAACACTGAGCCAGCTCCTAATTTCATGGTTCTTTTTAACCTCAAATTTTCAGAACAACATACCTGATGAAGGAAAACTTGGATTCATGAGCTCACTAGGTAGTATCACACAGCAAAGAAGTAAAATTCTTCAGAACAGGATTTTACCCATATCTATTAAGGCTTTTCTTATTTCATTGTGGGCTGTGCTCTGTTTCACTATGAAAAGAAGTGTGCACTATCCCCACACCAAAATGCAAATGCTCTGGAATAACACAGAGTCCTGACTATGCCAGCACGCAGGAAAATGTAGAAACTGGGAGGACTTTGAAGAAAATGAAGAAAGTGAAAAAAGCAAAGAAAAATACTCTGAACTGAAGAATGATTGTGATGGGATTCTTTTGCTTGTAGCAATGAGAGCACTGCTTTGCCCAGGCACTGATCCTAAATGTTCTGGGCCCCTTGGGGAATTGCTTTATACAGAGTACTGCTAGCTTGTTCCAATAGACAAGGCATGCTGGCTGTCACAGTCACGGATATGAAATTTATCTTTCTGTAAATGAATTACAGGCTTAGGAAGCCAGCAAGCAGCCAAGCCTCAGAAGACAAAACTGGAATTCAGATTGTCTAAATCGTAGTGGACCATTTTGCAAGGTGACCTGCCATTTTACCTCAGACTAAGTTCTTACAACATCCCAGCCCAGCTGCTCAGGACCCAGAACTTTCAGAAATCTGAAAAATATCTTCTGAACAGCACTAGCAGTTGAGTGATTCAGAAAGCTATTAATATTGTGCCTCTGTGACCTGTAAAGCTGAAGTCTAAATGAGAGGAAGGTTTTAGGTATCTGTTCCTGTAAGACATATTTAAGAAGCCCACCATGTATTTTATTTTCCAGGACTATTTCTTAGAACTAATAATTTGTAGTTCCTGGGAATTCTACTGTTTAAAAATGGATGATAACCAAAAGCCAAAATACTGATTTATTAATTTTCAATTAGCAAATTTCTGCTGAGAAATGCAAAACCCTATCATTTTGTCTTGGTTTGAAAGCAACTTGTCCCTCCTCCTTCCATTGGTACCTCAGATGCAGCTCGTAATCCCATTCTTCTCAGCAGCCTGGGCTCCCCAGACAGGTTGCTTGTGCCATTGCCCATGGCCCCCAAGTGCACTGTATCTGTTTAATGATGGGGACACTGCTTTACTTAGAGTAATTTGAACTANAATGTGAAAAGTAATTTAAAAAAAAAAAAAAAAAAAAAAAAAATTCCAAACAAAGTTGCTTCAATTCAAGAAATTCAAATTCAAGACAGACACCCTTGAAATCTCCTAATGAAATAATTAATTTTTTGGCCTATACATCTTTTATTAATAAAATAAATCATGTACAATTTTACTACCCTGGCCTACATTGAGAAAGAAATGCATTTCTAGATAGGTGTTTCATTACTGGAGCTTAACAGGAAAGTAAATCTGATAATTTTCCCTTACTGTGCTTCCTTTTTTTTTCCAAAAGATATTCAAAGAAATTATAATTTTTATTAAGTGATGGGAATCCAATAATTTAAATATTATCTTTGGAGAATTAATATTTTGTTAAACATTACTGATTTAGAACAACTCTGACATATTTCATATTCATATCCACTGCCTGTTAATTTTTCTCTTTCCATTTTTCTGTCATGTGTATTACCCAGTGCAGCTGCCAAGTTCAGCTTAGAGTGTGCTCAACTTTCATGAATTTTTCCTTTTATGTTCCTGCTGAATTTATAAAGCAGTTTATAATGAAAATTCACCATAAGAGAAAAATTTACAAGATATTTTTATGGAGCAGTCATAAGTTTTACAATTTAAACTGGGAAGCATAACTGTGAAGTCATTGCCATACCCATGGTATATTTTAATCATCTGTCTACAATATGCATAAGCTGGAAAAAATTTTTTAAAAGCTAAAGGAGATTTTCCCCTCCTTGAGGAAGAACAGAAACAGGAATAGAATTCTGAGCTTTGGAGACTCATTGATACCAACACTCTGTAAATATAGAAGCAATGGAATGTTACTGAAAGAATTGGTTCACAGTTTGTTGAGTCTTTTGATTTGTACACATAGATAGAAAGGAGCCATAATACAAGGATGTAACTAATGACAGTTTCCCCCATGCTCAGAAATCCCCTTCCAAACAGATAACAAAGGCACAGAGAGCCCTGCCACGAGATCCTTCAGCTGAAGTCTCTCACTTGGACACGACAGTTGAGAGGCAGCACAGCACAAGAGAAAACAACAGTCTCATGAAAGTAAGTTGTGGGCCAGCTAGAAATTTACATATCTAAAGCAACACTTCTGAATCCCCAAACATAATCCTCAATGAGCTGTTGAAAAACAGACAGCACTAGTATACTGGTTCATGAATATCCCAATTCATGAAGCCTTCCATGTTTTACCAATTCCAGTCTGTCAGTGGCTTGGATTTTGCTATAGTCCAGCTCTAAGGTGCACAGGCAATGTGCAGATGTGCTGGAGGGGATCACCATCACCATTTGATCTATTCCCTTTACTCAGTACTTAAACCAGCAGACAGGAGAGCAGGAAGCTCAATGTCACTTGGGAGGACACCTAAAGAAGCAGGGCAGAGGAGGGAGGGAGAAGGGGCAGCCTTTTTTCTGGGTAACTGCAGGACAGTTATGTTCTAAGGACAGTGGTATTCCAGAGAAACAGAGGATCTGGGTGTACCTGCAGTATTTTTTCCAGTGCTTCAAGATTGAGGAGAACAAGAAGAGAGGGAGGCAATTTGCAGAGGTAGAGGTCCAACTTAGAATCATAGAATATCTTGAGTTGGAAGGAAACCATAATGATCATTGAGTCCAAGTGCCTAAACTTACAGAACTAGGAGCAAAGGAGAGGTCTGCAAAAAAACTGAATACAGCTTGTGTGACATGGAAGGAGAGCTGACAGTGAAGTCTGTGCTGCAAAGGGCCAGTACACATCAGTAGCTGAATTCATGCTTTTCCTGGAACCTAATTACAGCAGAACTGAGGATGTACCATTCAATTTAACTTCTTGTGTGAGTGGTCAGGTGACCAGTGAGCCAGAACTGAAGGCTAGGTTTGGGAAGGCTAGCATGGAACCTTGTCCACACTCTCAGACTCCACAACCATATTCAATGCTTTTAATCAGTAGTGGCACATTTCTTGGAGTGAGTGCATTTAACAGAGTGCATTTGAGATAAACTGAACAATAGAAGTTCTCACAATGCTGAAATTGCTGGTAACGTGCCAAAAAGTAGTAGCAAATTTACTAAAGTATTAGTCAGATCAGTAGCATTTTATTTTATGTTAATAATTTATCACCCAAAAAGCCAACACTTACAAAAATATTTGAAGCCCTCTTGTGAGCCCTTTTTGAATGCCTGCACAGAAGAGCAAGTAGCTGCTGCTCTGTATGAGCTAGCAAGGAGCTGTAGGTGGACTGATTTATCCTTTTGCTGGGGTGGGCAGAGCACATAAAACACCATGGGCTCATGGGTCAGCGGGCTGGGCTGCATCCCGCAGCAGGAGAGGAGGAAATGGGCTGTGCCAGGAAAAAGGGTGGTGCAAATTGCTTCCCCTCTGCAACAAGGGGGACGCTTGACCCCATGAGTCAGAGTTCCCAGGTCGGTTTAGCTGTGCTTCTCCTTTACATGGCTTGAATTGCTTGGTGGAAAGCCAATGTTCTGCGTTTGTTTTAGAGAGAAACAGTTAAATCCTTTTGTTAAAAGTATCTGCCCTGGGTTTCCTTTGGTTTAGGGTGGTAAAGCTTCTTCATTATACAAGGATTGGAGTGGTTCCCCATGAGATTCAACAATACCAGTGTTTGAAAGGTGGTTTTCCATTTAACATAGTATTACAAAAAGTGTAACTGGCATATTAGTCAACTTTCCAGTTTGCCTGACAAATTAAAAACCCTGTCAGAACTCAGCCTCTACGCTTCTTTCCTTGTTATCTGACTCTGCAGAGATCCTACTGTTTTGTAGTTGTGAAATTTTATTAAATGTCTTGGAGCTGGTAACTTCTCAAGTTTTATGGTTGGTATAGTTTCTCACTTCATTAATAGTAACAATAGTCTGTGTGAAAGTAAACCTGAAGCATCCTCAAGCTTTACTATAAAAAAATACACCTGTTAAGGAGACATCTGCTATCTTTGTATGTAGTGTTTGGCATATTTTGCCTCCATAGTCAGAATTATACTCTAGATATAAACAAAGCCTAACTGTTTCTTATGTAGAGCTCAGATTCCTGGCTTCACTTAAGCAGTATATTGTAATATCTAAAGGGATTTGAGTAAGTGGCAGAGTGTACTGTAGAGCAGCTTAGAAATGCTTTCTGGCAGGACTGGAGTAAAAGGAAATAGGTGGTCTGCAAGGAAATACACAGCCAAACTGATGCTGGGTAGAATGGGTGGTGAGATGATAACACCAGTTAAAAATATAATCCACCAATGACTCATCTTCTAGCAGCTCCCTAACTATCCAGAATGCTATCGGTTCAAAACCCAAGAGCTATCACATATGTATTGGCAAAAACACACAGTGAGTCTCATGGTTAGAGCAGAGGACAGAAGAACCCAGGCATCTGTTTATGACTTAACTACAGATTTGCTGTGGAAGTCCAAGTACATTTGACTCTTTATATTCCCCTAACTGAGTCTGCAAGCTACAGAAAGAAAAAAACCCACCTAGATATGTTGTAAAACTAAAATCTTGTCTTTAAGGAGTCAAAGGAAAAGGAAATATGTCAAAGTTAGTCCTAAATCACTAACTCTCTTTGCTAGAGCTAGTAATAAATTCCTCCCAGTAAGAAATGCCAAAACTAATTTGAAGTTTAGTCTCTTCTGGAAGTCTCTTGCTTTTGAGAAGGAGGGGAAAGGAAAGGCACCAGCCACATAAAGGCATTCACTTTAGAACTGCAAATGAGCCTGCACAATGTTTTATCCTTCACCAGTCCTCTTTGTCTCCTTCTCTTCTGACTGCATTCTTGGAACATCTTGTACAAGAATTTATAAGACTATTTGTTTTATTGCCACATTCTAAACTGCATAGACCACATTGCAGTCTGAGAAATAGTTCGAAAAGAATGGTGAACTGTGTTATTTTGGTTAAAAACAGTTCTTGCTTNAAAAAAAAAGAAAAAAAAAAGCTGTGTTTTTCTCACATTAGACTTTAAAAAAAATACTTTGGCAGAATTAGAACATGAAAGGTACCTGAAAATTTGACCTGTGTAAACACTGAAATGCTAGCAAGAAGAGTTTCATTAGAAAGTATGGGATGCAGCATCACTTATAAGTACTCATGAGTTTTGCATATTTAAAATACACAAAAGTCACCTCAGTTTTCTGGCATTAGCAGCTTTTCTAACTTGATAAAAATACTTGAACACAGTGTACCTGTTGATAAACAGAATTAAAATCAGTCAGAAGTATTTAGAATTTGAGTACTGTTTTTATTAAAACCGAGCTGGAAGCCATAAGCTGTGCCTGGAAGAGAGTGTGTATGGGAATCAGCCCTACACCATGGGTGCAAATAGCCCTTTGCAGGTAAGATCCCTTCAGGTGTCTCACTTCAGAAGGCAGAAGCACAGCTCATCTGCCAGAAGTGAGGGATGTGCTGCTTTCCTGATTATCAGAGCAGTGGCAGGGGAAGGAAGCGCTGCAGACTCTGCTCCTCCAGCCATCCTTTTGCACCAGCTAATATTTCAGATAAAATGGGTAAATTTCATTACATGGAAAAAGTGACAAATGTCAGCAAACTAATCTGACTACAGAGATTTCATCAGCAGGCTTTTGGTTACTGCAGAGTGCATTATTGGATGACTGGATCCATGAACTAAATGGTAAATATTAAAGAAATAGTCGCAATTATATCATTAAAATGATGACAAAATAGAGTCTGCTTGTTTCAATTATTCAAATTTCCTTAAGATAAATGACAAATGATTACAGGGAAGTAATACAGGCTAGACACATTATGTGATGAAAGAAAACAAGTTGAGAGGTTTTAAAAATACACTTAGGAAAAATTAATAGGGAAGGGAAGCTTAGAGGCTGCAGGCTTATACTTCATCATATAAAGACATATTTCTTTAACAACGTCACCCCTAATCCGTAACAAAAAAGGTCCATGGGAATGGCATTTTTTTAATGATAGGATACAAAATCTGTTGAAAATAGTATTGGATACAATTTTTTCTCCATAAGTATTTAAAATAATTCAATGAATCCATTTTATGCATTACTTTCTACACTCATTCATTTGAATGGTACCATCTGTGATATGTTTGCATAAAATGAATTTCAGTCTCACTACAAAACATTTGTTGAAAAATAATTCTGAATTTACTTTGGAAAATATTCACTGTAGAAATCTGATGAAAGCTCTGTATTCAACCAAGTAAATGAAATTACTAGGGAATCTACAACCAATGATATTAGCCTCATTTTTAGCTTTCAAACAACAAATAACACAATATAAGAAATAAAAGCACATTTTGTTTTACATTTTCCAGTAAAGCCTACACTGGAAAAAAAATTGAAAGAAATTATACTCGCTGCATCAGGCTGTTAGAAATTATATGATAGGCTGTCAGAAAGCAAGACTAGTGCTCTTTATAGCCTTCTCCAAGAGATCACAGCTGCCTGGAACATATTACTGGTGCACAAGAAATACTGCTGCACAAGGACCCTTCCAGTTTTATGTAATTGCTCATTCAGGTTTTCCTTACTATGACTAATATATGGTTCCTGAGTCTTTCAAATGCAAAGGCATTTTCAGGAACTACCAGTGTTGTGACTTACAATAGATATTGTAACTTAATCCAGTATCCCTTCATTTTGTTGAACTAAGATGTGCTACATACCTATGAACATTAGGGAACCATATTCAAAGAGTATCCTCAAGCTTAGCTTGTTATAGGGCTCCAGATTCCTCTTCTAATCTCAGATTTGGTGATCAACAGCTTTCTCCAAGTATTAAAGTATTAGGTCAGAAACAGCTGAAGGTTCCTAGCTCTGCATTACAATGGAACAACAGGTTCCACCTATATTCAACTTGGAGTTTAGCAAAATGTTTCAGAGAAATTGTCCTAAAAAGAAAGCTGTGTCTAACAAGCCTGCTGAGCCTGTCAGCCTTGCCTGCCCTCTGTGCTTCAGTGCTGTGGAACAGAGGAGGCTCAGCCATCTCCATTTGCCAACAGGCTTTGATTTTAAATGTTCCTCTGAAAACATGGAACTTCTCCACAAAGTAATATTTAAGTTGGCTGAAGAATTCCCTCTCAAATTGAATGGCTATGAATGAAATGGTTAGTGCTTAACAGCTGCATGGTTGGAAAAGTATGAATTGAAATGTCCATGTTGGATTGTACTGGTATTTTTTTTTATATGGGACCTAAACTGAATGACAGCACAAAGAGAGGCAGCTATTAACAATAAGGGTTTGACCTCAAATAAAAAAATTGAAAGGAGTGACCTAAATTTAGCCTTTTTATCCTTGATCATAGTTCCTGGCATTGTCTTCTGCCAAGGCTGAACTTAATACAGTCCTACTTTCCCACCTAAAAAATCTCTTCTAAGTTGCCCTTCAATTAACAGTTTCAAAATGTTGTCTGTCAACCACTGGAAAGGGATAAAAGTTTACATTGCAACATATCTCAACTAGAAATCATTAAAACACCTACTCAGCTAAACCATGTAAATCCTTTTTTTTTTTTCCTTTTTCTTCCATTGGAGTAGTATGAGGTCCTGTGGAACAATAAGACCATTTTTACTTTTTTTGACTCTACAACATGTTCTCCAAGGTTGCGATCTATAGAAAGTAAAAGCCAGATAATTTAATACACCAATTCTCCCAGCAGCCTCACATAAATAAACCAGAAGAGAGAACACTAGCTATGGCTGGATCAGTACATTCTTAGGATCAAATGGAAATCTCTTTAAAAAATCCCCAGAAAATCAGTGACTGATTCTTCTGAAGGAAAATTGCCAAGGAAGGAAAAGAAGGTAGTACCTTCTTACTGGGAACACATCTACTTCTGCTCTGTCTGAGTTTGTCATTGATCTTTGACTAGAGAAGTCTGTATCTCTGAAAAGCAGAGGAATAGCTAATAATATGTATCATTAGAAGGTGAATTCATCATTAGAAAGTGAATTCAAATACTGGGATACTTGATGATCAGTGCTGGTCAGGGTCACCTTATCAAAGAGCAGGGAAGGAATTCCTCCCCTTCCTCCTCCCCTCCCTCCCAACTTGCATCCGTCACGTTAGCCAGGAAATAAATGTAAAAAGAGATGAGTAAATAGGGATAAACTGTCTCTGACTATCAACTCTAGAACATGACAAAAATAGAATCATGATAACTATACATATTGTAAGGTTCAATAGGTACATGTTCCCTGAGCCTAATTCCTGCTAGCAATCTTTCCACATTAGTCTGCCAAAAACTGAGAACATCCATAGTGCTGAGCAGAGGATAAGTAAGAAAAGTTATCAGGTGGTGAGAAGCCAGAATACAACCTTCTTCTGACCAGAGCTTGGGCTATGTAAGTGAGATTTCACAAATGTGCCTTTTATTGACCTGTGCCTGACCCAGAGGATGCAGGAGATGACAGCTGACTTCCACTGGAACAGTTTTAGGCCTGTGTCTGAAGGGTTTTGACTCTCACCAAAGAATGTCCTTTAATGAAATCCTAATGGGAGAAGTATAAGGCAACAAAACAGTTTGTAGGGTTTTATTCTTTCTTGCTAGAGAATTGCGACCAAATATAACAGAACCAACTATAAGCAGGCTTGCTGTATTCAAATGAGGAATATGACAAACTACTGATTCTAATCTCATGAATATTTTGATCTGTAAAAATTGGGGGAAAAATATCCTAAGGGGTTACAAATGCAGGATTTAAGTGAGAGAATATTAACTGGAAAGGAGTTGTGATGAGAGATATAAAAGTAAGTCTAATTCAAATTGCATGGCTACAGTACAGTTCCATCATGCACATTAATTCTATTGGGATCAGCATATATACACAAAATTCCTGTCTGAAGACAGCTGCTCATGTCTTCTATAAAGTGCCCTTGGAACACTGAACTTTCTCTGAAACTCATATTTAATACGTGACTTCTTTTTAAGAAAGTTTTAAGAGGAAGAAGCAAAATGATGCATAATTTAGGAGTCAAATGTATTAGTTCAGTTTCTCTGATGAAGGCTTTGGAGGGAAATGTCTTAAAGCACCTTCAGATACTGAAAAGAACATTAACGACAGAAGAAATTTATGTTTAAAACCTTAAGTTACTCTACTGCTCTTTGTTTGGGATGAAAGGTAAACCTTCAGAAACATTGCTAAACATAGTATGAGTTGCTCCAGATCACACTTGTAAGTCCTAACTCTACTTTGAAATAAAAAGAGCAGTAAATTATAAGTTCATTAGTAAAATGTTAAGACTGAAAAGATACTATTGAATCTTTTTTTTTTTTTCCTGAATTTAGGTAAGAATTAATTGTGGGGAACAGAGCAGTTTCTGTTTTGTATCCAAATGAAGAGGAAGCCTGACTGAGATTTCTTCAAAAAAAGACACCATCTTGACACATCCATAGCTAAACACGCAGATGGGAAGTGGGAATTTAGTTTCAAGACCATGATCTGAAGCTGGCTGAGCAGGGATTTCAATCAGGTTATGAAAGCTACGTGTGTGACCTGTACACCAGGCTACATTAATCTAGGTGGATTTTCATTTTATGCCTTGCCTCTGCTGTACCCATTTTTTAAAAAATGTGAATCTTAATCATCTGTCTTTCAAAGTCAAGGATAAGTTCTGCTAGAGCCAAAAGAATATTATCATTTGCTGTATCCCCTCGGCACCTTGATCATAACTTTTGAAAAGGACGCAGAGGTAGATAAAATACAGTTGTTGCAGTTTCTGCTGGAAGGGCTGAGATTTCCTGCCTGATGTGTACCAGTCTTTGAGCATGACAGAGAGGGGAGAAATTCCATCAGGATATAATTATCAATTACATATCACTCTGTGATATTTTAAGTTTCAAAAAGTACACTGTTTTAAAGTAGAGTGATATTTTTTTAATTATGCTGCTTGGCAAGATACATAGTATTGTGAGAAATCAAAATGGGTACATATAGAGGAATAGACAGTAAATGAGGTCTTGAGAATCCTGAAGCAACTTGCAGGCTAAATAGCTGGCATGAATCCTAGAACTGAAAACTCAAACTGTCTCCCATAGATTGGTTTCTCCTCTTTTCAGAGAAGCAGCGTTTTTGCCATCCTTTATGGCAGGACCAAAGAAACATTGATTAGGAAACTTTTTTCTCCTTATCCAAAGCCCACGATTAGATTTCTCATTCTGATTGCTATAATAGAGCAACTGTGAAAGGAGAAAGCTTGGACTTTTAAGTGCTTTCCACCTGTGATCTGCAAACTTGCTCCTGCTGAGGAACGTGAACAGTATCCTGAGCACACCTGAACATGCAGTCCTCATGTGGCGCCACTCCAAAGTACATCAATGGAAGAGTTGCCAGTTCAGGACTACTGTCAGTGAGTACAGCAAAAATCCATTCTGTCAATGTTCCCCTTGCACTGCAGCACCTCATTTTGCTTTCAAAACTTTTGCTTATTAGGGCCTGTCTACGTTAGGATGTTTTCCAAAAATGGATGATATTGCACTGGCAAATGTCAGGTTCTAAGAAATGCTTTTAGTACTTTGAATATGACTAAAAAAGAGAGGCTTCTAAATTTTCAGTTATTTACATTATGCTTTCTGGAACTTTTAATATTTAGTATAAACTCACTCAATGTACTTATTTCAAAAAACCTTTTGCTCCCTTGGCAATAGCTTGCTGCTTCCCCTTCCATTTCAGCTGCACTTACAATTTTCTGCTCCAATTCTGATACTTCAGCATGTACTCTCCTGCTGCCAGAAACAGAATTGAATCCTACCAGCTGCCTGTAAGGGGTTAGCAACAATATCTTTTAGCATTGGAAGTATTTTGTCAGTAATGTGTATTAGTAATTTCTTCATTGGGCTTAAGTTGGTTTGTTAACTGAGAAACTACAATCCATGTTTTGAAAAGAACATACACTGAAACAAAGTGGGCTTTAGTACCCTGTTAATAAGGAATTTTAAGTAATGCTATGAACACAAGTCTAGAAGCTGCTCACTTTTTTTTTAGAACAGATCCAGGTTAATTTAACAATTCCTTAACAAATGACAACGGCTTGGAGGTCAGGGAGGTCTGAAAGATGCAGTGTCCTTAGATATCCCTAGGTTCTTTCCTTTAAGGAGATTTAAAAAAAAACAAAAAAAACAAAAAAACCCACCAACCAAACAAACAAAAAAAAAAAAACCCAGAGTAACTGGGATAACTGATACTCAATAAAGTATACTCTTAGATGTTGCAAAGACTTATGCATGATAATAATCTAAATAGAAGCCATGTGCATAAGCATCTGTGTAATTTTCCCCTACTATCTCATTAACATCACAAAATACAAACCAACTGGATTTTGATAGCCAGCCAGCTCATGCATGTTGCAATTATGCTTCCTCTCATATAATTCCCATACTTTCCTCACATATCTGAGCAAACTAACACAGTATTTGTGGTTTAAATCATTAACATCTATAAGCAGTATCTATATCATCACACTTTTCAAGGAGTATGGTATTTATTGCATGACTAAGTTAGGAAACACACATTTGAAAAGAAAATAGCTTCTAATCTAAGTATTCATTTGCTGATGAATTAAAATCACCAAGTTATTCAGCACAATTCAAAATGAAAAAGCTGACATATCATTTATTGCAAAGGCCACAGCTATAATGGGAACGTCATTGTTTCCCTTTCTGCTGGTCTCACACATTCTTTTTAATCTTGATTATTTGTCACCCTGTTAGGGACTTCTTATGGTAATGAAATCTTTTGTCTGTGATGAAACCAGAGCCTTTTGCTGCATTTTTCCTTCCTACATAAGTTACAATTGCAGTTATAAACACTGTGGAGGTTTTTTTCTGAATCACACAATTGCAGATTGTTTGAAGGAAACGCACATTCCTGGCTGTTGCTAGGTGGCAAATGCTCTTAAAGATTTTGCAGGCTAGAGATTTCTTCAAACCTTTAATCCTCCATATTATTTTATAACCCGTAGGAACTGTTAAAAACACAAGAAAATACCACTCAGTGCTAGGATGATCGTAGATTTGAAAGCAATCAGAGATTTAGCATCAAAAGCTTATTCCCAATCCTAGCTACAGGTCAGTTTAAGACTTTCATGTGGGTTGATTACCCTGTATCTGCATATTGCAAGGCTGCTCATGCCTTCTTCTAAAACTGGTGTTAGCTCCTGTTTAGAACAAGGTCCTTGATGTAATGAATAAGCCTCAGCCACAGTCCTTTGTATGTGCAAAAATGTGAAAAATATGTATGTGCAAAAGAAGAACTTCACAGACTGCAAGGAAAGAAGGCAAAACTTTTGCTTAACATCTAGGAACTGATCATCTGGGGGATTTTGCCTGAGATGTTACAGAAACATTGAGTTTCCAAGAGTATATAGCAATGCATTGATAAATCTATACAGTGCTTGTCTGAAAAGAATCCTGCACTCTACCATTCCTAGGGTATGATTTTACAAAACTGCACATTCATTCCTACTTACAGGTCAAGCTGAAACTGTATTTTTCAGACATCCTTTTGAAATAGGGCCAAATTCACAGCTGAATCTAAACTGATGAGGCTTTCCACCTCCAAAAGCTGTCACACCAATGTCAGTGTTAGACTCAAGTCTATATATCAGTAATATGTATTAAAGGACAGCACAAAGAAGCCCTAAATACAGGGAAAAAACACAGGCTTTATTACAGAGCAGCTTCAGCTTCTCCTGCAGTACAGAGTACCTGTTTTAAGGCTCAACATATTCATAGTTAACCAAAAGCATGGGTCTTAGAGTGGAAATCTTGGGTAACTCTAGCAGTATCCATTATATATTATCCACTACATCTTTCTTTGCCAATAAAGGCTCATATTCTCATTAAAAAAGCAAATTTTTACAGCACTGAAAATTGTTCCCTTGCTCTTCCCTACAACTGCAGGTGGCTTTGGTAGGAAACATCAGTGAAAAAGTGGGATGTAACCTTCAGAACCTGACTTTAATGTTCTTTCTTTAATTTTAATTGGTTGATTAAAGCCTCTGTGCTCTTTGTGTTCAGCATGATACAGGAAACATATGTTTTGTGCCTAGATGTGTTTTCAAAAACTGCTACTTATTACAGAAGTCCCTTGATGGTGCTGGGATAGATGAAAAATACTGTGTTCTCCGACTTCCTGGAGAACTAGCACAGGTGACTGTATTCTTTTGAGTTCTGTAAAAGAGGCAGTGAAGGCATGGTGGGCTATCAGCATCTGATCATCCAAACAAGGTTCTTCATTTTCCTCAGACAAAGGGGACAGAAGTGTTTTGGAGGTGTACCACATTTGGTAGCATGGCCAAATAGCTGTTAATTGCTGAAGATTTTGACAGCTACCACCTTGTAAACACAAAGGGATTTGTTTGTGTTTACAAGGTGGTAGCTTGAGAAAGAGAAAGAGAGCTTGAAATCACCCTCTGGCTGTATGGGCACAGATATGATATATATTGAATACATATTTTATTATTATTACATCATTACTCTGGAAAACCTTCAGTTAAAAATAGACACCAGCTTGTAGTCCTTCAGCTGCATCTATCCATTACTTTTATATCCCCTCTTCTTCATAGTTTCTTTAATAACTGTTGCAATCCCACTGTGAAACCAGTAAATTCACAAAATGACAAATATAGTCACTGTAGAGTCACATAAAATGCTCCCAATGTNAAGTCTTTTTACTATGGGGCATAAAGCAAACATAAAAGATTGATTGTTTTTATAAAGAAGTAATGTACTTTTGAGTTAATAACCACTAATAATCAGGATTAGACATTTCATGCAATGCTTGTCTCCCATCTTTTGACATTTCTTAAAAGCCTAAATTTTTAAGCCGTCTTTAAAATTACTGATTTCACAAGCTGCCTGCAAAACATCCCCACTGAAAAAAGGAGAAATATGACTTTGTCAAATTTTAGAGGAAACTAGAGGCAATCGAGGGAAAAGCTTAATCTAAAAGTGGATTTCTAAATTTCATCTGGAAGGATGATTGATGTGCTTTCCCCTCCCACACTGCTATAACTTTAATCTCACCTGGAGGAAAGAGAAAGGGAGCAATCTGACACTTAGCCCACTCAGCTCTGCCTTCCAGACTGCAGCTGGGAGATAAGGAAGCAACGGAGGCACTGCTTCCTCTCACCCCTAGATATTTGGGATGCTCTCTATGGGAGGATAAAGACCAATTACCCCTTGGAATTCATCCTCAAAGTGTTAATAATTTAGCTAATTCCTATGTCTTATTCATTATAAGTATGTGTTGAAAAGCACTCATTATAAAAATTGACTAAAAAGCCCTCTGATCCCATCAGCTGGCCTTTGCTAGTATTTCCCTGCTCTCCCTACAGTTTGTGCTTCCTAGACCAACTGCTCCTTGTGGACAGAAACTGCTAAGCTCCTCTTCACATCTCACAAGTTCAAACCCGTCTTTGCTGGTTAAATGGCATCTGCTTTGCTGCATGTGCATCAACAGCACATATGGAACAACTATATAACCTGCTTCCTAAGGAAGGTTTCTCCATGTGGAAAAGGCTTCTGTGTTCACTGCTGAACCTTATGCTGGTCAAAATGACCAGATTAGCAAAAGCATAATTTAAACCATTTAAGTGTTACTGATCTCATTTTGCTTTAAACAGGCCAGGGAACACAATGTGTGTGTTCACACTCAGCTAAGGTGCCAGCTGCTCCATCAAACTGAGGCTGACTGACAGCTTCTTCAAACAAGCCATGGCACAGGTAGCATAAGATATGCTTAGTATGCTCTTTAATACAATTCATATAATTCTCATTAAAGGTAAGAGGTCAGCATCCACGGTGAGAAGCTTAACTACACATAAAGGCTCAAAACAGCCATCCTTTACAGAATGTCAGAGTGTGGGGAAAAACCCTTTGTCTGAGAACTTTGGCACAGCACTGTGCTGGATAGTAATGCTGTCTCCCTCAAAAGCTACTTCAGATAGGAACAATTAAAGTGAAGAGCTGGATGAAGGAAAGCTGGTTTACATGCTGTGTAGGAACTTGTCACCAGTCACAGAACCCAAGTTCATGGGAGATCATGGACAGAGGAGCAAGTGTCCTTGAGTGAAGTCTGGAAACAACACAAGGAGGACCAGATTGACATGTTCATAATGCTATGAGGATATGAATCACTTCCTTCCCCTTGACCCCTGACTAAGTTATGAAGTTAGAAATATAGTCCATTAGGCATTTCTCTTGTCCTCCATACTTCAAATGCTTTACAGGTTCAAAGGCAGAGTTGAACAGTGGTAACTCAAGTGATAACTCAAGTGGAAACATGAGACTGCCATGGCCAGTGGGTGGTCCTCACACCCTGCAGCCATGAGGGATGCTCTTTGTGGGGTGATGGGCTACTGCTTTTGTGAGCTGATGATGATCGTATGCAAAATGTTCTACTGCTGTGCATTGCACAGTGTGCTCCCTCAGAGGTATGTGCTGGCATGCCAAAGGTGTGGTTGCAATCTATCATACTGGCTCATTCAAATTGTCTTAACATAATTAAAAAGCACAATTAAGCTCCAGGCTATGATGTTTGACGAACTCCTCAAGTTGTCTTTAAAGATATTAGTCTGCAGCATGCTAGTGCGGTGTTATATTAAAAACATTACAATATGCTCTCTGTTTGCTTAGCACAGGATTCCAGAAGCAGAGCATGGTTTCCATGCTTAAAACTGGAAGCACTTGAGGAGGAGAATTCAGAGCTAAACAGTGTTGTCACTAGCACCTCCCACTAACGCTGCTTCTCTAGTGAAAACAAAATGCAAGCAGTAAAACAAAGTGGTAGATTGAGAACAGGACTTCTGTCTGCAGAAAGGCATTGCAAAGTTCACACGATTTGTCCACTAAGTGTAAGAAATCATCTTTAAACTATTTTTGCCACTTTAAAATTCAATGTTTATTCTTTAAAAAAAAAAAAAAAATCTTCAAAATTAATCATTAACCTCTGTTACTAACACTGCTTTGAATGAGAAAATGTCATTCCTGGAATGTCTGACCTGTTATTGTGTTGAAGACAGACAGGCAGCTGTCTTTGAAATTAAGTGACACAAATTGTCAAATTATAAACCACATGTGCATCCAAGTGTTCATGTCCTTCTAGTGCATTTCCGGCGTGAATCATAGATTTGTATCTGTAGATGCTGATGACAATTTGCATTATGGCAATATTAATAAAACAGTCAATAAGTGGGAATAACAGGGGGAAGAGGGAGAAGAAATACACTTCTCTCTGGTATTACTGACACTTTGGTGGATGTTTCTGCTCATGATCCAGAACTCTCCCGTACCAGTGTAGAGTCTTGGGGAGACTGCAACCATATCTACCCTCACTACTCTTTCAAAATATAAAAGAAAGCAGTTGTTGCCAGAGCTTAGAATATGGCTATTGAGAAGTAAAAGAAAAACATTATTACCTGAAAAAGAACAAAAGATGTTGTAATAAAATGAAAAGTTTAGGAGAAAAACAAAACAAGAAATCTCAAGTGTACTCTAAACCCCTTTGATCAAGCATGATTAGCATTTATTTCAAGTCTACAGAATCATTCAGGTGTTTTTGTACCATGGCAGGTTTAAGCCTTCAGTTCTCTCCTGAAACACTTGATGTTATATAAGATGTCATTTTAGAAAATACGAGACCGTGTTGGAAACCAATTTCCTGAAGAGCTAGGAATAGGGTCATATCGTTATCTAGTGTTATACTTGCAGCTCTGGCAATTTTCTTTTTTAATAAATATGGATAAGTCCATAGGACTCTAAAGGACAACAAATATTGTCCTTTATCTTATGTCTGTGTTTCAAAATTGTGGAAAAGATACTATGTGGAAAAAGGGTCAGAAATCTTTCTGAAGACATAAAATGATACAAAGTCCCTGATCTAAAACATAAAAAGAGCCAAAGACACGATTACGGAGTTGTGTTGTGCGAGAGCTGAGCAGTCAAACACAAATCATCCGTTCTGACCAGGAAACTAAGCAGTTACGTGGAAGTGATTTACTGTCAGACCCTGCACAGGGCTCCCTGGCTCCCGCACAGCACCGCACTGAGCAGCCCCAGTGCTGGGCTTTGCACCTTGGTTTGGGTAACAGCCAGGAGAGCTCCGTTCCCTCTCCACAATCTTGGGCACACAAACCTGTAGAAGAATCAGCCGTACCAAATACAAGCCAAATGGGATCTGTAAGCATCCATGTACAGATACTTTTCAAATACAGGTTACTAAATAAAGTGGAGAAGTAAATTCAGCCCATAACAAACCCCACAACACAAACCAAACCACTTTTATTTCTTTGAATTACTTTTGCCTTCTTTTTGCTAGATCAATCACAGATGTTCTTGCTTTAGCACCAGGGCTGGGGCAAACCCGGATAAGCACGATAGCTATTCTGTAAGAGCGGCCAGGTATGAATACAAATCACCTAAAGCCAGAAAAAAAAGCCTTTTTTCCCCTTCGCCGTGAGGCTTCTAAGAGAGAAGCTGATGGCGTTTCGTTTGAGACACCTCATCAGCCCGCCGAATGCTAAAAGTAGGCGAATCGTGACTGCAGCCCTTCCCAAGAGGAGAGCGGCTCCCCGGCTGCCTCTCCCTGGCCCTCACACCTCCGGACCGAGACCACCCTTCCCGGGCCAGCCGGTGCTGCTGCAGCCCAATGCCGGTCACCGGCCCGGACTGCCGCCTCCTCGGGGCCACCCGAGCCCCTCAGCCACCGCCTGCTCCGCCTTTCCCCGCCCCAAGCGAGACCGGAGGGGAAACTCCGGGTGGGAGCGGTGGTAGTGGGACCATTGCCGGTTCCCTTCCTCCGCCGGCTGCGGGGTGTGGCGGAGGGCGGCGGGGAAGGAGTGGCGAGGGAAGGTAGGCGGCAGCCCCCGGCGCTGGCTGCGCGGCGGGCGGGAGACGAGCGGGCGGGAGCTGCCGCTTTAAATCCGTCCCGTCCCGAGGGGCGGGGAAGGGGCCGCTGAGGGGAGGGGAGGGGGGGGTGCTGGGCGCGCGCGCGCGGCANGAGGGGGTCCCGGCCCGGCTCCCCCGCTATGGCCACGTCCCCGTGCAGCAGCAGCGGCGTCTCCTCGTCGTCCTCGTCGGGGCTGGGCGCGGACGCGGGGCTGGAGATCCGCACGCGCTCCGTGGAGCAGACGCTGGTGCCGCTGAGATC
>VZRH01005106.1:325272-343271 GCA_013397555.1 Urocynchramus pylzowi | reverse complement strand
CGCGCTCCCGCCCCGCGCTCCCGCCGCCTGCTTCGCGCTCCCGCCGCGCGTTCCCATGGCGCTGAAGCGGATACAAAAAGTGAGTGGGGCTGAGCCGTGGGAGGGGGCGGGACGGTCCCCCAGCCCTCGGGTAGTCGCCGGGGCTGCCTCCTTGTTGCCGGGGGTTGAGGCGGCGGCCGGACCGGGCTCANCTTCCTTTGCCAGGACTCGTCCTTCCCTCGCCGGAGCCGGGGAGGAAGAGTGGGTGTGAGAGGGAGGAGGGGGGCTCTTGTCGGCCGCCTCACGGTTTCGGGACTCTGCCTCCTAGAAGGCCCCGCAGCCCGAGTCGATGCTTTAGGGCGCCGTTTGCGGACCGGCCGCGGTGCTCGGAGCCTGCGGAGCCGGGAGAGCCGCGGTGCTGATGGGAGCCTTCAGCGGGGCGCAGGGACAACATCAGTCGCTGCTGTTGTGCACGGCTGCTCCGCGCCGTGCTTGGGCTATTGCCTGGGTTAAGAAGTGTTGTCAGCACAGCTCTTGGTGTGACCTTTGAGCGTATCCCAGTTGCAGTGTTTTGGGCTGATCCTTGTAAACGGCCTGGTTGAAGTTGTGGAGTCCTGGTTTCCTTTTGTTCGGCAAGGCTGAGCTGGTCGCTGCACGGCACGGAGCGGGTGTCGCGGCCAGCTCGGGAGGGGAGCTGAGGTTGGTGCTTTGGCCGTGGAGCGGAATCCCTGGTGTTCTGTTGCTGTGCCGTGTTCAGGCGGCATTGGTGCTATCCTGGTTACGTGACGGTGCGATTATTTCTTGTGCAGGATTCCCTTTTGCTGTCGGAAGCCATTGGTATTGCAGAAATAGGATTCTGTCGTGACCGATTAACCCCACAGTAGGCAGATTTGGGATACCCTACAGTCGGTACCAACTTATTTGGATGGATTTCTTCCAGAAGCTGGTAGTCCTGTCTCATGTTGCAAAGCTTATGCCTTTACACATAGTGCAGTTACAGGACAATTTTGTTCCTTCATATCACGTGTTTGCCATGACTGTTGCATTCGACCATTATAGCAAATATTAACAAATGACTACAGTGATTTTCTTTAGCAGTAACTTTGTCATGCTTCTACATATTATACGAATACTTTGCCTCTTGCTGCCATTTTAATTTCCCACTTCTTCTTGAACATCTCCTTATTCTCATGTTTCAAGAAAATGATTGTTCTGGTTACCGTATATTTCTAATTCTTGTTCAGCTTCTTTCTGCTAAAATAAACAGACAAAGAGGAAAGGCTGGTAATACGGTGTTTTTGAGATGGAGTGGTAGTTTGGGGCTTTCCAAATGAGGTCCTGCTTGAATAGAATTAGTCTTCATACTTTTATCATGTTCCCTGCATAACTTTTCTTTCTGCTTTAGAGACGTTCATACATATTGGAAAGCCACAATTTTCTTTAATGTGGCATTTAAGAATTTTTGATAGATGTGAAATTATGGTTAGACTTTTTATCTAAGTATCTTTCGTTCTGTTAGCCTTATTAAATTCTGTTTCTACTCTTTCAAAATGAAGCGATGCTTTGCAGCCTGCTGACTGCGAGGTGCTATGAGATTTCCTGGTTATACAATAATTTCCACCTGAAACATGAAGAGATACTGGGTAAGGACCTCCAAGAAGAATTGAGATTAAATTTGGACCTAGTTACCACTTGCTTCTAGTTTGCTGCAGAAATGACTACCACTGGTTTTCTTTTTTTTCCATTAGCTACCCTCATCACTCTCTTCTGCCTTTCCAGGAGAAGAAGAAAATTCTACTAGAGGGATTTGGCTCTTCTATTTCTCTCGAGAAGTAGAAGAGGAAAGGGAATGGCAAGGAAATAAATTTGTTTCAAATGGAAAGTTAAAATGAAGTGGAGAAGTTTGAAAAGACAAACTATTTTGATGTCACTGTAATACATAAAATTTTCCCCAAAAATCATGGAAATTGAAGTTTAATGGTAGATGGAATGTATTTGTGTGTTGGTGTGTTTGTCTCCTCTACTTTCCTGGTGTTTCAGTCTGGTTGTAAAGGTTGATAGTTATGTTGCATCTGAAGGATAGGAAGGGATAAAATCTGGAGTAGAGGAAGTGCTGTGGTTTCAGAGTGCCTAGAGGAATCCTTTGGAGAACAAAACACTGTCAGCAAACCCAGTGGTATTGCTTGGGAGCTCATCAGTCTAGACATACTGTCTGAAGTTAAACTTCAGCGGGTTTAGGGTGCTTCAGAATTGTGCTTAAACAAAGCTAAGTGATTTTGGTGTCAAGCTTGAGTGTTTGTTCACAGTAATTTTGCTAATCTGTGTGTTTAGTGTGACAACACCTACGAAGAAAGCAAAGCTACAATATGTCAGCCTTTAGTAAGCATATTTTTTGTGATACTGATTGGGACTCTGATTTCTGAGTAATATTGCCATTGGGATCTGTGTCATTGCATCCTGCCTTTGGCTAATCATCTTTGAGGGGCTCCTCAGAGGAGGATAGCATGTGGACTTCCAAGAGTGTACCCTAGTTACAGAAAGACATATTGTGCTTGGGAGCTTTCTTAACAAATGGGCAGCCGAGTAACCAGTGAAGAAGCTGATCACTGCAGGTGGAGGTGTGTTGGTCCTAGTGCTGTAGGTGGAAGAACAGCAAGGACATGAAGCCCTGCTCTGCAGGCACAGCTGTCAGCAGTGTCTCCATGACAAACTCATCTCAAGAGTTCCTCAGAGAGTTTGGGTCGGGGGATTCTTACTCATCATAAGCTGAGGATGCTGTGTTCATTTGCCTTGTGAGTGCTCTGCTTTGCTGTTGTATGAGAGAGGCACTGAATTTCTACACTGTCAGAAAAGTTCAGTTACACTGTCTGTGATGTTCCTTGGGGCAGTGAAAGAACAACATATTTTTGTGGGCAGTGTAAATTCCAGATGTTGCAAATGATGAACGCAAAACAAATAGTGTAGTTTTTTTAGCTGAGAAGTACTGTGCAATGAAGCCTTTATTCTTGCCACCTGTAGAAAGTGAGATACTATGACTTTGGTGAAAGGTGGAAAATTATTCAGGCTGTCAAGTTCTTCAGAATAGTGTGTAGGTCTCAGTTCTGCCCATCTGTCTTATGCAGAACCATTTTTCTGGGGTTCTTGTTCCAAATTCCTTGTTGACATATCTAACTTGCAGAGTTTGCCATCCTGTTAGTTCTGTATTGCAGCTGAGATTGTTTTCATCAGAAGTCCTGTACCTGGGTGCTCCTCCAGTGTTAGTGGGAGGTTGATGTGCTTGTTAATGCTCAGGCTGTCTTGTACATACTTTTGTTCAGGCATAAAAAAAAAAGGACTTCAAGAGATTTTAGAAGACAATTTGAAACCAGGAAGGAGGAGATAGATTTGAACATTGCTTTAAGAATAGCTGTTGTTCTTATCTTATTGCTACATGGTGCTTGATTGTTTTTCTCCTACAACTCAGTAAGAATAGAAGCATTCAAACATTGAGTTGTTTCAATGAACTATATGTCTCTGTGGTTCAGTATGTGTTTTATATATGCATAGGCTAACAGGACATGCTAACTTGAAAGGTTTATGTTGAAAATAACTTTTGTTACTGTAAATTGACTCAAATAAAAAAATGTTTAGATTTTTACTTTAAACCTGCAGCCTTTAGATGGTAATCAACATAACAAGGAAACTTTTTTGGCTCTAACATAAAATGTTTGAATTTACTTTCAAAACCTAAGCTGGGATACTACATATTTTAGCAATTTTTTTTTTTTTTTGCATTAGAACAATGTATGGAAAAAGGTTATTTGTTACTGACTAACCCTTATAGCAATAGGTCTTATTATAAATATGTGCTTTATATTTACCAAAATTGTGAAGAACCAGAGAATTTTTTAACTAGTCTTAAGTATGATAACTATGGGATTTTATGACAAATGGTTCCAAGCAGCAGTGTATGCATGGAATTGGTAGGAAATAAGTCTGTGGTCTACAGTGCATTTTGTGCAAGAAATTAAGAACACAACTGACAAATATAAATCTATATTTTAAATAATAGTGTAGAGAAAGGTTGTGGTTTTGTGTTGTTTGGAGAATGAAAATAGCTTTCAGTGGTGCTGTCTGCAGTTTATTTTGGTCTTCAGATAATCTGCAGTCTTTTTTTCTTTATTTTTTTAAGACTAAAAAAAGACATGTTTAGGACCTCTATGTTGAGAACATTTATTTCCTTGTCACCAAAGTATCCTTTACAATGTTGTTCCAATAGCTTTTTGGGAGGGAAGCCTGGATGCTAATCAAGCATGTAAGTGTTAAATTGGCCTTGCAGTCTTCATACTTTTATGAAATATATCTTGTATTATTCTTTGACTGTGGGTATTAGTCTGCACATTCGGAAGTGTCTCCAGTGTTCATAGCTTACCACAGCCTGTTTTTTACAGCTGTTACACTTGAATTTTTGCTTCATGCTATCTACAGGGCTGTTCAGGAGCGTGTGTGGTGCAAAAGAAGGTGCTAATTTGGAGGCTTTGCCCATCTCCAGTAGTATGTTAACCACTGGTATTCTGTTCTACCCTGAAATGTTTTGTATGAGAGGATTATGGGATTTATTCCTACCACTGTCCCCAGCTTAGGTATTTTTCTCCATGCACGTTGATCCTGGCTGTGCTGGGATAGTGTGGCATGTGTTGGAGCTCTTGAGAGGTGCTTTTATGCTGTCACATTCACCAGTGTTTGAAATAATATCATGATCATAGTTCTGATGCATCTCTTGCAGACAGAATCTTTGGTTTGTGTATTCTCATAAAAGATGTTGCACAAGTGTACACTGTAATTTATAGTGGTGACTTTCTCTTTTAAAAATTAACCTGCACTGCTTTGAGCTATAGATCCTGTTTGTCAGCATATGTACATCTTGCACCAGCACTTTCTGTACCGGTGACTAAAAGTATTCATGCAGACCCTTGAAGTGACCAGACCTGCCTCGTGCAGCTACATGGTAATAATCCATGAAGCTTGGACAAAGCTGCTTAACTTAAAATAAATTAAAATTACAAGGCAATCTCTAGTGTTGACTGTGTAGTGCCTCACATGCAGTTATCTTGCACTTCTTGATTTCAGCACATTAGGCTTTATGAATCTTCAGCCTTGTCTCTTAACAAAGCAAAGTTATGGCCTTCTTCTAAAGAGCATGTGTGCTTTGTATGAAGAATTCTTGTATTCTCATTCTTTCATGAATATGTAAAGTTGTGAAGAAGCTCTTCTACGTGTATTTAGAGGATCCTCGTTTCTGTTCTGCAGTGTTCAATTCTGGGCACTGGCAGGTCAGTCTGATTCAGAGACATCTGAGTATCTCCTTGCCCCATTTCAAAAGGTATAGGAAAGCTTGAAGCCTAAATCTTACAGCTCTCCAGATAATTTTGCTTTGAACCTAAAGCTTAAACAGCATAATCAACAATGTAAATCTGAATAGTTCTTCCTTTTTATCACAGCTTGATCTGAATTTCTGTATATAAAGATTCAAACTGTTCATACTGTTGGATCGTGTTACCACTTGTATTTTTAAACCACATTAGCTTCACATATGGGTGCAAAAGGCAGCTTGAATTTGCTCTGCTGATTTTGAAGTTTGATCTGGCTTTATGTTTCATAGCTGCAGAAGCTCTCAGAATGTATTTGTGAACATTGCTTTCATTTGGTGAAGTTGATTGAAGAGAACCTTTTCTTCATTGTTGTTAGGAAATATTAATAACAGGGGTTTATAGTTGTGGGGCTCATCAGTGTATGATGAAAAATATGTGCTGGTTTTTTTCTAATTATGAACAGATGTCAGTGCCTTTTTAGCCTGAACAAATTGAAGTGTATACCCAAGGAGCATTCCCCAGTTCTGGTAATTCTTAAGTACATGTGTATATATGAAAGAAAACAAATTTGTGTGGTTTTGGGGTATATAAAGATCTTGATGAATATATCTAGAAACAAAAGCACTATTACAGACCTGTATGTCCTCGATGCATATGGAATGTTTGCATATGCTTCAGAGACTTTCTGAAAAGTTCAAGCTACATATTTTTCCAGTTACTGCCTTGAATTTAGTAGTCAATAATGGCTGTTGCAAAATGCATGATTGTTAGTCTGAGTTCCCTGTTGTGGTGCTGTAGTGCAGCTGTTTGGTTTTGGTTGGGTTGTTTTAGTGCGTGTACAAGACTCAATCTTCTCTTGTTAGGTTAGATCATGAGTTGCAGATTAGAGAAGACAGTGCCTGTAACAGCTCTGCTGCTGCTCATGTTTGTCTCTGGTGACTGCTGGAAACTTGAGATTTGTTGACTCCCTGTGTGTACTGGCAGTGGCTTGGCTTTGCATAAATAGCTGGTTCTCTGAATCACTCCTTAACGAAATTTGAATCCTCTGATTAAAATAGGAACTGCATTTCTAAAGTGCCTTTATTAGTTAAAGTATAGCCCAGAGTGTTCTTTCTGGATCAGCATACAGTGTCACCAACAGAATAAAGTTAAAGTGCACACAAGTAATGCCAGTTGACAACCTGTGCTATTTCAGTACAGGAAAAAGTGTCTGTCTTGTTTTAAGTCACAAGGATTGTGAGAAGTGACTTCAGAGCAGTAGTAAGATATGGTGCAGTGCTTTTCTTTGATTTCAGGGCCAAGAGTGGAGCTGTAAGTCTGGCTGAATTTAGGTGTCAGGTCCATGGTAAATTGAGTTGAAATATTTACTGGATGTCATAAATGGAAAACTATATCACAGCAGTTGAGAAGTGCAGATTTTTAACTCTTCAAATTATATGTAAGGCCTGATCACACTAAGTACATCCATTCTACACTTGAGTTAAACTTAGCTCCAATATAAACCTTGATTTTGTAAATAGTTGCCTTGACTAAGGTATTTTGAGTAGAAATGTTTCGGGTGTTACTCCTTAAGGTAAACTCACAGACCTGCTTATGTCTATGGTCGACTTAAACGTGGGTGTTTTGAGTAAGGATTTGAGTTACTTACAAACACACATCTCTTAACTTATTTCAAAGGAAGTATTTGCATGTAGTCATTAAAGTTCCTACAGGAGAGTTTCTATCAGCCTAGAATTGGAAATAGTTTTCCTTAGTACAGTAAAAGTGAAGACATCAGAAGGAGTATATTGAACTAAATGAGGAAAATGAGCTAACATGACTGCCTGTCTTGTTTTCTGTTTGAAACAGTGATGATAAATCAGATGAAGAACTGTGCTGGTTTTGTGAAATTACACAATAATTTAAAATTGTTTGGGACTGTGTGGACTCCTGCAGGAGAAATGAATCAGTTGACCACCAAAAGCTCCTCTGAGGGCTTAAGTTTCAACTTGGGAGTTTTTTCGTAGTCATTAAAAAAAAACCAAAAAACAACTAAACATACAGGGAATTGAATCAAGGTACAATAAAGAAGGTGTAGAGCTAATATTATTCCTTTAGTTTCCATTTTAGGTAGGACCCTTTATGTTATATTCATACATCATCTCTGGGCAGGCTGCAAGCATTTTATGATCCAGTTTAGCTCAGCTGATGTCCATAGACTAGGACAATACAGAAACTTTTATAAAATCAAAAGCTAAGACAAAGATCAGATTAGCACCTAACTAAATTAAACTGTGAGTTTACAGACTAATCAAGAAACCTTTTTTATTTGTTTTGTCTCCTTCAAGTATATTGAACTTACTATGAACTTGGTTGCAACTCTTAAATTCTTTCAGATATTAATTTCTAGCACAGTCTTAGCTGCAGGCCATCTGGCAAAAAAAGCATTTTCAGTTTCAATGGGCATTTCAAGTGTTGACTGTTTTATCAAAATACCACAAAAAATGCTCACGGGTTTAATAAAATTCATTTGTGTTCCCACTTTGGAAGGGATGCTGCCAAGTGGTATGGATTTTCATGTCTTTCAAATATTTCTGTGTTTCTTGCAGGAACTAAGTGATCTGCAGCGAGATCCACCAGCTCACTGTTCTGCTGGACCTGTTGGAGATGACTGTAAGCTCTTCCTAGAACATTCAGTACATAGCAGTTCTGGAAAAGCTCAGAAAATCTCTAATTGTTGTATCTTTTTGCCTTTCAGTGTTTCATTGGCAAGCAACCATTATGGGACCTGTAAGTATAGGAATCGTGCCTCTTTAAAATGTAAGACCTTGCTTCTCTTTTTGTTATGGAAAGATTCGTTTGGGTTTCTGTAAACACAGCAGCCACATTCAGCTGTGCTGTGTAGGGCTTAAAACTTTAGGGTGACATTGTTCTTATTAGTCTGGTACCCGTTGCTTTTTGTAACTCCTCAAAAATCCCTCCTCTTCATGAAGTTAGAGGTGCTTAATAGTCAGCTGTGGTGAGATGGGCTACAAAGCAAAGAGGTTGCTCTTCATAGATGATCAATTCTGGAAGATTCATCCATCTGAAAGGAGGAAGAGTGGATGAAATCTAGTATTAAAGTTGGTAACTGTAAGCAAGAGTGGAGTTGCAGAGGGCTTTTAGATGGAGCTTATTTTATTTGATAGCTGTGATGTTACTCTGGCAAAAACATACGGCTTTTGCAAACTGCAGGCCAGCAGCGGGGTGCTTTTGTTGGTTTTTGTGTGAGAAAGTTGCTTTCCTTGAGTTGAGGAAGTTATGACTCTTGTGAAGGTGATGACATAAGAAATTACAAAAAAAGCTTAAAACCAGAAGGTTTTGAAGGAAAACTGAGATGAATTTTAGCAAGAAAAATAATAAAGAACAACATGATCTGAGGGAAGGTGTGCTTATTAATATCCTGGTAAGAAATTTGTATTCCTATTGTTTTCCTTTTGGATTTAATAATTTGGAAAGAAGAGACTCTAGTTCAGAGAGTGAGCTGAGTCACTGTGCGAGGTGAAATTTTGAGGTAATACTTAACCCATTAAGATGCAGCATTAAATCATGGAGAAAAGTGGAAATGTGTCTGCTTTGAGAGTAATTCTCCATTTTCACACAATTCTGAAGCAGTGAAAGATCAGTCACTAATTTGCTGGTGGTGTGCTGGAGTCTGTTGTCCAACTTGTCCATGGCCCAGCAGCAGCTGTTTTCTGTAGTACACTAATGCTTTTGCCCTTTTGCTTGGACAACAAGCATGTTGGTATGTTCTTCCACATTCCAAGGCCTTCTGACTCTTGACCTCTTGCACTGCCAAAGGGTGAATGGCAAAGTGATGACGAAGAGTTAACAAAAGTTTATGTGCTAGTTGCCACCAATAATGTCTGTGTCCTGAATGACTCTGATGGCATGAGTAAAGAAAATACTATCACATGAATTTTGGCTTAAATTTAATTTTATTCTCCAGCTTGCAGTTCAGTTTTCATATTCTGTAGTGGAAAATATTCTTTTCTTTACCTTAAGTTCCTCAGATGTCTCTAGTTAAGGATAAGAATCAGCATCTCTTGTCAGCCTTTCTCAGCTGTATCTGCAAAGATACAGGAACAAAACACTTCAGATATTAATCCTTGATCTTGACAACAAAAGAAATTAGGGGTGTATGTTCTGTATGTTTCCTGATGGTCCAAGGGAAGCACAGGACTAAAGCCTGCCTTCAGAATTCACTTCCTATGTGTGGAAGTAACCTCTTCTGTCTGTGGGTATCATCAATTTGTTTTATGTACCTTGCTCATAAAACATAGTGACTTTACTTTGCCTTCTTTTTGACACTGAACTTGTCTCATCTTCAGCTTACTTTAACTTTGAAAAATCCATTTAGTATATGCAAGAAGAGGTCCTTTGAAACCTAATTGGAAGTAGAGTGGCAATCTTCTGAGGTCACCTAATGCTGACTTAGCATGACAGTCCATAACCTCCCTTACTCTGCAGCCCTCTCTGCACTTTGAGCATGTAAGGCAGCACGGCTTAGCAGACCACTTGTGAAATGTTGCCTCTTACAGTCATAAAGTCATCTCTAAAACTGTTCATTTTCAAGGTAAAGGTTTTACTTAAAAACAGTCTGCCTTTCCTTTCATAAGAACACCCAGAAACTTGATCTTAGCTTTGCTGCAATCAAGTTCCTACATGGTTGTTGTGAACCTACCATGTGATGAGAGCAGTTTTCTTCTTTCTTTTAACCAGAAATGGCAGAACTGGCTATCACTTAGCATCAAGACTTTCCAGCTCACCTTTTTAGTTAATAAAAAATGAAAGTTCTTCAACAGATGACTACAACAAAATTATTTCTGTCTATTAATTGTGTGCAACCTGGACATAAACCTGTGCACGTTGTCTAACAAAATGCATGTGCACAGATTTGTTCGGGTCACAAAGATGTTGTGTTTTAAAACTCCCTGATATCATCAGGATGAACTGAATTATGTTGGAAAATCCCACTCTTTGCATCTGCAAAGAGAAACCACTTCTCAGGGTAAGTATGTTTGTAGCTTAAGAGTGGAGTAGGATCAGAGCAGCTGTGGTCTTGCATGGAGACAGGATTTGGGGGACCTGCTCTGGTTTTTGTGTTCCCTTCAGTGCAGTGCAGCTGCTGAGCTCCCTCTCTCTTTCTCCCCAGAAGGGCAGTGCTCAGTAACTGTGTTGTGCTGCTGCAGCAGTAGCCACAGTTGGCTCTACTGCAGCTCTGCAGGCCAGAGGGAGGGTTCAGTTCCCTCTGTGCCTTCCCAGTTTTTGGCCCATAGTGGGCTATGTACTGGGGAAAAAAATGGATTTGCTTTAGGAGAAGGAAGGCTCCAAAACAGCTGAAATATATTAATCTATTTTATCTGTTTTGTGTTTTTTCTCAGCCTGATAGTGCATATCAAGGGGGAGTATTTTTTCTCACAGTACACTTTCCAACAGACTATCCTTTCAAACCACCAAAGGTAAGTCCTTTCTTTTAAGGAAAGAAAGTTTTTTAGTCAAAGTTTGAGGCTTAATTTTGAAAGTTAAACCGGAAAGGTGAGCAATAGTATACATGTTCTTCATGGATGCAGATAAAACTAAAAAAAATTGTGCTGGCAGATCTGATATGACTGGAAAGGAAGGGATGATGTTAAGGATTCCAAATGTGAATCTTAATCTGATGTTATTTGTTTTTTATTTATTTTTTATTACAGATTGCTTTTACAACAAAAATATATCACCCAAACATAAACAGTAATGGCAGTATTTGTCTTGATATCTTGAGATCACAATGGTCACCAGCTCTGACTGTTTCTAAAGGTAAATTCACTGATTTGATGATGCATGTATGAAGCTGCATACACTGCCATGGCACTTTTTTGTGTTTTATTGCACTGTCTTAAAGGTAAGCAGTGGGAACTCATTTATCCTGCATGTTTCAGAAGAGGCAAATTCCATTGGAATTCTTGTTATGATCCAAGATCTTGTGCAGTTTATTGGGAGGGTCACATTACAAAAAAATGCGTGCACAGCAAAGAAATATTCTAAACGAAGTTGGGTAAGATAATAATGTACAATTAGCCTGAAATGTGATAGCTGTGCATGCTGAATGGAGGAGAAACTGATGAGCAGGGCTTGAAAATCACAACTTGGAAGTAAATGTGAAACCCTGATACTGATGCTGTGTGAGCTTACATGATTGCCTGTTGATGACTCTTGGGGCTGCCTGAGCATCCTTGTGTGGACTAAGGTCTTAATTACACTTTATTTAAAAATTAGGTAATTTGTTCTGGTTTGCAGTCCTTTGTAAGATGAATATTTTGAAATGTAGCTCCTTTCACAATCATCAGTAAAAGTTTTATTTAAATATTCTTATCCTGTAGTTAAGCTTTCTCAAAACTTGAACACTGTAGATTCTGGAACATTGACTTAACAGTTAAGCAGTTCTTTTGCTGTAGGCATTTTGTGTCACTTAAAAAGCTGCTTAAAATATGAGTGCTGTTGTTTCTCCTCACCCATCTTCACATTGCTAAGGCACACTTAGTCATATTACAGAAATTTCTCATGTGACTCAAAAGGTCAAGCCATATCACATCTCATGTACTTGGGAGTTCTCTAAGCTGTGTGCCCAAGTGTCATTGCACTGGGTGTACAGGCAAAGAAAAAAATCATGGGTCTTTGTACCTCCTTGGAAAAACAGCTTCTCTTGCTTACAGGCCTGTGCAGTAATCTCACAAGCCATATAAAATCTATGTCTAATATCCTGTTTTCTGAAATCATTGCTAAGGACATCAATTACTCTTATGTCTAATTGGTATCATTTTTTTTCCACATAAATTAGTTGTTTTGTAGCTATCAAAAAATTGTCTTGTTTCTAGTTATTAAGCAAATGAAAATTGGCACTTAGGTCTAACCCTTGGCATCTACAACTGAAAACCTGTGAAATTTTTAGATCTTCAGCATTTTTCTATCTCTTTACTTGTTGAGCACTTCTTTGGTTATAAAGTGGAGCAGTCTGCTGGTCTCATGTTCAGATATTATGTGCTTTTAACCTGTTTGCATGTTATGTATTTCATAAACTGGAAATTAGCTCAGTGACTCATGGCAGTTTCTATTTTCTAGTCTTGGACTGAATCAAAAGTTTACAGCATATTATAGCACCTCTGACCATCTGTGTGACCATGTATTCTAACTTGATTTTCTGATATTATTGGCACTTAAAATAAGTCAGTATTTAAGTGGCTGAACTTTCTACTCCTGAAAATAGGTGTGGGCTCTTGGGTAACAAGATAAAGCAGGGGGGAAAAAGGTATTCTACAGTTGATTCTTATGGCAGCATGAAGTTCCCTTTCACAACATATTTAGAATTATTTAACTGTGTACTCTTGTATGCACAATAGTTCTGACCATAAAAAGAGAAATTGCCTGAAAATATGAGGCAAAAAAAATCAAACCTCCTTGGTTCAATACCAGAAAATTAACATAAAATTATAAGTGAATACCTGTACTTAATGCTGAGCAAGTATTTCCCAAAATCGAAGTAACACTTAGGTAAAATGTTGTTATGATTGAGAGAATAACTGTCAGCACAGAAGTGGAAAAGGATATGCACAAATAGAGTACTGCATGGCAATGTAATATTAATAATATTAGTACCTTAAATGCAGGTGGAAAGCTTAGTTTGAGCAATATCTATATGTAACTGTGTAGTCTGTAGTTGGGCTAATGTTCCTAGGCTAGGATGTGGCAGAGAGATCATTGCACTGGTTCATGGTTGCAAATTCCCTGGGCTTGTATCAGGTGTTTACTTAGGCCCTAGAAAAGTGAGTCTGTATAAACATTTCTGGACAGAACTGTTAAATGACAGCTTAATACTAATATGCATTCTTTTTCCAATACCCTCCTACCACCTCCTTCAGTATACTGGAATATATTAAAGGATTGTAGAAATAAAGCAAACTAACTTGTTTAATCTAGTGTCTCTTTTATTTAGTTTTATTGTCCATATGCTCCTTACTTTGTGATCCTAATCCAGATGATCCTTTAGTACCAGATATTGCACAGATCTACAAGTCAGACAAGGAAAAGTGAGTATAACATACATAATTGTGTGTGTGGTACTTGCAGATGGCTGCCCGCTGTGCACTTTCAATATTAATTTTAGCAATGCTATTTTCCTAGATTTCTACAGGATTAGCTCTTTAAATATTGAGAATAGGGATGGCAAGTAAAAAACTGTAGGCATACACAGCTGTTGGTAACTAATTTTTTTGTATTTAATTACATAAAACCTTCATGCTTTTGTATAACAGATTGATTGCATGAAAAATTATTTTCCCAAATACGAGTTATTTGTTGTTACTGCAATCCTCTGGTTGTAAAACCTTTACAGAAGAATTTTTGACCTTCTGTTTAACTGACTGAGTTATTTGGTACCTATTTTTCAGTGTTAAGCCATTGAAGACTTCTTGCAGTGTATGCAGTGGCCTGTGGCTCAACACATGTCAGATTCAGGAAGATTTGAGTGTTTCTTTTACCTTGAGCAGTAGACAGCAAAGGAATGATGTAGAAGTTACATGGATGTCTGTGGTCTAGTACTTCTCTGCCTAGACTAAGAATTATTAAAATGGCCTTTTTCTCACAGTTCAATGTCTGGCATAGTCAAAGCATGTAACTTCTGAAGTGCCTGAATGCTGTAGCTCATTCTGCAAAGTAGACAGTGTTCAAGTTGAGGATGTTGTGTATCAGCTTCTCCACATTTGTGGCTCAACTTTTTTTCCACCCACCTACTCATTAGTGATTTCAGCTGTTGTGCCTCCTGTTTGTGGAGGAAGTGAATGAGGGATGGTTTTCCATCTCCAAATCTCAAAGTTTAATCATTGCTAAGGAAAGTGAGAAAATGTGTAGTCTTGACTGTAGCTTTATCTTCTTATGATGATCACCTATTAAATTTTTTTTTGTTTTACCTTGGATTTAGGAAATGAAAGATATGGCTGATTATCCCTGAGCATTTACCTATGAGTATTTTATTATAAGTTAAAATCCAAGGACTTGTGTGGTAGCATATTTTTAAGAAGAAAACGAATTAGTAAATGAGTTGCTATACTGATCTTAAGAGTTAAAAACTTGTCAGCACTTTTCTCTGGTTGACTCAAGAAAGTGAATCCAGTCTGAAGAGTAGAATGTAGCAAATGTAAGGACCAGAGTGGAAGCTATCACCTCTCTAAATACATTTACCCTTGGGATTATGGAGTTGTAAGATAATCAGCTTCATACCCGAAGGAAAAGACCCAAGACTTAAATACTTTTCAGAAAATTTTCTTTTCAAGTTCTGAAATGCAGCAGGCAGTGCAGAACGGAGAATAAAATCCCAGTTAATTACACTGAATTTTGTGGAACTAAAATGTGTAAACTTTGTTAGACTCTTAACAGCATATGCCTTTAGGAGTAATTGACAACAAATTCCTGTTAAGGTGCAAATAAGGGAACCAGTTATGAAATACAAATGAAGGATGCACAATGCTATACAGTTTAATGCAAACCTGTGAAGTTTGGTTTGAGTCTGAATAGCTCTGATACATAACTTTAGAAACTGAATGTGTAGTGGGTGTATATACTTCTTGGCTTTTAGACTGCTTTAATGTTCTTTGACTCTGCTCAGAGGTGAAAAGCTCAGTAAGACCTGTATTAAATGAATAGGTGGCCATTGTCAATGTATCACTAACAGCTCTTCACTGTAATGCCTTCTTTCTGCACGTACAGATACAACAGACATGCGAGAGAATGGACTCAGAAATATGCAATGTAAACTTTTGAAGACATTTTCATATACCACAGAGTACTGTAAATTCTAGGTTTTTTCAAAATTAGAAGGAAATGGAGCACAGTTTATGGTTTCAATGTGACACCCCTTGAATTTTTTTTCACCCGTGTAAGTGTGTTTCTGGAGCAAGAGAGAACAAACTTCCAAAAATAACCTTATGACTTTGATAAGAATATTTATCCTCTTTGTATGCTTTGCAGAAGACATTTATTATAGTTTTTAAGAGTTGGACACCTGCATCTTCAGACTACAAGATCTATAATTCAGTTGTAAATCAATGAAATTATTTTTGCTGGAAAAAGTAGCTGTTTTCATGTGATGAATACTGTATGTGTGTCATTGAAGTATGCTGTCTGTTCCATAAGTGTGTTCAAGTTTCTTTTTGTTAGTTCTCTGTATAATTTGTATTTTTTTACTGTATAGACTATTTTATTTACAATGTAAGTCATTCATTTTAGACTTGCTTGTGCACAGTATTGACAAGATACAACTGCTAATAGTGAAAATAATTGGAGTATCTCACCCATTAGAATATTCTGAAGACTGACTGCAGACTTCTTAAAACCTAAAATGATCTTTGCACTGTAAATCTTTGTATGCTGATTATGAAGAAACACTTGGTTTTGATTCTGTTGTATACTTGACTTAATTTTATTGCAATGTGAACTAATTGCACTGGTATGTAGAAAGATATGTAACTATTTTGTTGCTATTCACAACTGATTTGTGACGTGTGGGCAACATAATACTATCGCAGACCTTTTGCAAATCCAGATGTAGCCTTTTCCATATAAATAAAATACATTTTCTACTTTCATTGGCTATTTTTTTATCTAAACTCATGCATATCCTTAAAGTTACAACATTCTGTCAGAGAACTGCCAGTAGTGTGTGTGTGTCTTGTAGACAGAATGTCCAATAAAGCCATGCATCATGTACTACTTAGAACTGGGCTCCAAGTTAATTTTTATGCTAGCTCTAACCTAGTGGATTTAGCATACTGTGCCCATTGTTGGATTGAGGATTTCAAGCAGGTTAATGCCATGCCACACCAATATTCATCTGGAGGAGATAATCCTTAACTCTCTTAAGGGGGTGTATTTGCAGTATCAGAATGTTACAGTAAACTCACACTTGAAAGTAACTTTTCCATTAACTTCATTTGCTTCAGACTATGCCTGTGGAAAACCAATAGTGCTGGAGAAGGGCAATCTGTTCTTAAAACATAGATTAAAAGCAGAAAAACTCTTGATTTCCTACCATTCATTCTTCTTGGTTATTTGAAAAAAAAAGATGACAAAGTGTTTTTCTGTGTATCTTGTACATGAAAGAAAAATGTCTTTCCGTTGGTAAATTTGTCATCATAAAATACATTTTTAACATGACAGATACTTGATTTGGGGTTTTTTTTTATTGTTGCATATTCAAATAAAAAACATCAAACTGGAATATGGAGTACAGGGGGTAAGCGTGCACAGTAGGAGCTTTTATTCCTACCAGTGGGATATTAACTTCATGTTTCCTGATTTACTCAGGAAACATGAAATTTCCGGAGTAAATTCCTGAAATTTGCTTACTGATTTAAGTTGGTTACATATGGGAAAATGTCATTTCTGTGCTAGTTTTATCTGTGATGCAATGGTGACGTTTCAAATAGCAGCTTGATTGAGAGTGGTTCTAGTAATCTTAAAATATTCCTGTTCACTAGATATTGCAAGCTGAATAAATTGATTTTTTTTTTGTTACTGAGTGTTTCATTATACATGAACTAGGGAAATGTAGCTAGGAAGGCAAAGACATCATTTGCTCAAAGGATTGTAGAAAACTGACCATCAGAATGTGTTCACAGTTTTTATTTTTTCTAGGTAAAACAGCAATCTCTTTGTACTAGAAGTTATTCAAATTTTTCGAATATCTGTATAGAACTGTGTGAAATCAAAAGTTTGACTTGGTTTCTTTTTTTATCAGTTTGTGTTAGGGATGGTTTGAAAACATTTATACTTTACCTGGTGGTGTTTCTGCTCTGTGCCATGCATCAATGGCATTCCACCACAGTATGAAGCCAGCAGGAGGACTGAAAACCAGCCAGCACCCATGTGCAGGACATAGTAAGCATATGTAAATATTAAAAATGGAATTTGTCTTATGATCATGGTGGTTTGGTTCTTCTTATGATACTCCTAGGAGCTCAGCCTTTCTGCTTTTGAAATTCTCTGAATGAAATGATAAACATGTTATTTAAGACTTCAGTCATGCTATGAAGTGGCTGGGTTCAGTCTGTGGAAACACTTCCACTACTGCACCTTCAGAGCTCCTCGGTTAATGCTTTTTATACAAATTCTATTTCCAGGGCTGAAAAGTTTACTTTCAGCACATTCTGTGTTGTGACACCCCTTGAAAAAAAATATTAAAAAGTAAATCTTCCTTTTCCCCTGAGAACTGGTGGGAGCTGTGGCGCCTACTGTTTCGGACACAGCCGTGCCCAGCGGCTCGGCCTTGCGAAGGGAACAGCGAAGCCGCGGGCTTTGGTTTTGGCCACACCTCACGGCCAGAGGGAGTGCCTCAATGCCTCAGTGCCTCAGTGCCCGCCTGCGCTCTCGTCTATCGCCGTCTGTGCCCGCATGGGCTCCTGTGGGCGCGCACCGCGAACCCGCCCGCCCGCCCGCGGGGCTCAACCTGCGGGGCCGCGGGCCCACCCTGTGCCGGTGTCACCTTTCACTTTGGGGCGGGGCCCACCTTGTGCCGGTGTCACCTTGTGGCGGTGTCACCCTGTGCCGGGTTCACCCTGTGCCGGTGTCACCCTGTGCCGGCGTCGCCCGGTAGGGGCCGCCCTGGCCCCGCCCCTC
>VZRH01005106.1:254898-324999 GCA_013397555.1 Urocynchramus pylzowi | reverse complement strand
CGCGAGCGGGGCACGGGCACCCTGCTCGACGGTGCCGTTGTGTGCAGGCCCGGTGGCGCGGCGGAGCGCTGCCTGTCCCGGGGGACCAGCTCGAGTCAGCGCCCGAAGCGGCCCCTCACCGCCTATTTTCGTTTTGTGATGGACAACCGGCCGGCTTTTAGGGAGAAGAACCCAGGTACGAGGTTGGAGGGGAGGCGGGCCCGCGGTTGGCGCTGTTGGGCGCCGCGGCTCCGGTTCCGCCGCCCCCGAGCGGGGCCGTGGCCTGCGCCCCCCGAGCGGGCTGAGCCGGGAGGGCGGAACGGCGATCGCGCTGTGAAGCCGCGGAGCTTGGGGAACCATCAGAAGCGGCGGTGCCAGAGACACACACAGCCCGTCTGTTTATCCCCACGTGAATCCGGCACGGCCCCGCTCCTGGCCTCCTCGTGCCTGCTTGGCCTGCCGTGCTCCTCACAATGAACGTGTGCGTGTGACTTTGCCAATGCTTGGTGAGGTACCTCGCCTAGGTAATACATGTTGGCGATGATTTCTGGTTCTCCATTATTTTTGGACTCTGTGTATTTGAAGTTTTGCTGATATTACGAGCTGTGTGTGATTTTATTTTGAGGCTTAGTAATTGAAAACTTGCAGGTACTGGATTGCATCGCTGTATAAGGGAGAAAAAGTAAGCGTATTTAGAGGAAAATAGTTTTCTGTGAATTAGTGTGATTTACTGTCAAAAACTTCACTTATAGGCAATGCACTGACTCTTGCCAGAGAGCTGCAGAATAAAAAGATAAGCCGGTTTTGGAAAACTGTTGAAGGTTGAAATGTTTAAAGAACTACGGTCATATTGGGCAAATCGTGAGGAAGATTTAAGTAGGGAAAACCATTCGATACCCTGTTTAGCTCACCAGTTCAAGAGTTCCACACTCTCATATAGCACTGGAAATTTTACTTCTGGTTTCTTCCCTGCTCCCCCCTCCAAATTCAGACCATCTTGCATTGTATAGAAAAGGATCCAGCTGAAAAGGCAAAAAATATGAAATTGTTGTGGAGTAATAATAGCTGCCTTGAAATGGTGCTTCAGTTTATTACTGCATGTTGTGTTCCAGGTGAGCAGCGACTCTTCCCCATCCCCCAGATATTGCAGTGCCCTTTAACTGCCACACTGCATTAGTTTTATGAAAGGAAAAAAATGCATTTGTACAGGAAGATGATACCTGTGACAGCTTTCCCTGGGAGAAATTGAAGAAGCTTACTAAAGATACAATGTTGACCTTTATTTCCGGGCTTTCTCTTTTAACGTACAGAAGCAAGCAACACGGAACTGATTAAAAAATTGGCAGGTGCGTGGAAGGAGTTACCAGCATCACAGAAGCAGGTAAGGTTGTATCTTTTCCCTGAGTACTTTGAACTCTACAGGGGGTGGGGTTTTATTTGGTTTGGTGTCTTGTGGTTTTTTTATGTAGTCTGGTGGTTTTTTTTGGTTGGTTGGTTTGTTTTTAAAGGGCTTGAAAAAGCATGTGTGTACAAAGGTTCAGACATCAAAACAGTTGGGAGAATTGGGAGCTTTGAATAACCCAGGGGAAGTGTGGTGGGGTGACCCTGGCTGAATGCCAGGTGCCTCCAAAGCCACTCTCAGCTGCTCTCCTCAGCTGGCAGGGGAGAGAAAACGCAGCAAAACATTTGTGGGTCTGAATAAAGCAGGGAGAGGCCCCTCACCAGCTTCTGTCAGGGCAGAACACACTTCACTTGGGGAAATCAGTTTATTACCATACAAATCAGAGTAGGATAATGGGAAATAAAAACTCATATCTAAAACACCTTTCTCCCTACTCTCCCCTCTTCCCAGGCTCAACATCACTCCCAATTTCTCTACTTCCTCCTGACAGCAGTGCAGGAGCACAGGGAATGGGGGCTGAGGTCAGTGCATCATGTGTTGGACTGACCTCAGCTGCTCCTTCATGTTCAGTGGGAGAACTTGGGCTCCCTTCCTCAGGGGACAGTCCTCCAGGAACTGCTCACAATGTGAGTCTTTCCCATGGGCTGCAGTTCTTCAGGAACTGCTCCAGCATGTGTCCTTCAGGAACAGGCTTCACACGGGGTCACAGCCCCCTGTGGGCATCCCCCTGCTCCAGTGGGGTCTCCTCCACGGGCTGCAGGTGGATCTCTGCTCCCCCCTGGTCTGCAGGGGCACAGCTGCCTCACCATGGGCTGCACCCCAGGCTGAAGGGGAACCTCAGCTCTGGTGCCTGGAGCATCTCCTGCCTCTCCTTCCCTGACCTTAGGATCAGTAGAAGTGTTCTTCTGACATGGTCTGCCTCCTTGCTCTGGCTGAAGTTGTGCAGTTTTCTTTTTCACCTCTGTAACTCTCTTACCCCTGCGGTGCCACCACTGTCACTGATGCCCAATAGCAGGTGCCACTTGGAGCTGGCTGGCCTTGGCTCCTTCAGGCTTCTCATGGGAGCCATCCCTGTACCCCCCTCACCACCAGAATCTGGCCATGCAAACACAGTACAGGAGGATACTTTGCTACTTGTTCTTGCACTGGTACAGGACTTTGGCTTTAATAGTTCAATCTGTTGGCAGAGAAATGACCCAGCTCTCGCTCCATGTGGGGCTGCAAACCAATTCTTTCTCCTTTTTGAATGGCAATATTGCATTACATGTACAATGCAAGTTTTGTAGAGTTGTTCTGCTCTCGTGTATAAGGTAGGTGAAATCTCAGTTAATTTTGATGAAAGGACCAACTTCTTTTGTTTCATGTAAATTTCTTTACGAGTCATCAAATTAAGTCATAAGTAGTGAAGTTTCTCTGAGAGGCAGTTTCAAGGGATACAGTAAAGCAACTCTAGGACTGCTGATGGGTTTAAATGCCATTTATAGCAAAGTAATGATTGTTCTTCCTTGACTGAAGTTAGCAATTCAAGGCAGTTAGCAACTAAATTCCATTTTCTAAAGGAAATATTCAGTTGAATTGAGGTGGTCTCACATCCCTTCTAGACCTCTCACTCTGTGTACCTTTCCCTTGGTGTCTCTGAAATGTGGAACAGCGAATCAAACAGATGAACATCTGATGTTCTGGTGTAAGTTTTTCAGTCTGTAATTTTTCCACTCATAGGTTAAAAGTGTTAGCTTGTCTAATGGTCAAGTGCTTCTGACTGAAAGCATCTAGCTTAAGTTTAAGGCTGGTGGTGGTTTGTGCTGTAGGTTTATGAGGAAGCAAGAAAGACAGACTGGAAAAGGTACGGGGAGCAGATGGCTGCTTATAAAGCCCAACTGACTCCAGCCCAAGCTGCAGCTTTGAAAGAGGAAAGGAGAAAACAGCTGGCAAAAAGAAGATCAATCAGGGCAAAAAGAGTAAGTATTTTGAAGTTCAGCTTTCTTTTCTCTCAAGGAACCTGAAGTCTGTTTGTCTAGTATACAAAGCAGAGTTGAAGCATGTTTTAGAAATACAAAAGCAACTCAGAATAGAAAAAAACACACAAGATACACAAACCCCCCAAAATGCCATGGATTAAAATAATTCCTGGTGTTAGCAGCTAGTTTAGTGGGTTTGCTGTGCTTGAAGAGCACAGAACTAGCATGGATCTTTGTGCTTAGAGGTAGCTTCTCTATCCTTTTTTTCTCCCTATTTCTAGAGCTACCAGAAAAAGGATAGGCACTAAAACACATTTGGACCAGCAACACTTTCTTCGGGTGGGAAGACATCCAGAAATGGCATTTCACAGAGACCTTGTATCTGTTACCTCACTAGGCCCTACAAGGTAGCAGCTGTTTGAAGTAGCCTTTTTTCCTTCCTTTTCTGGGCTCTGCCACTGTGTAGCTGCTGCTGTGACATCTGTTTGTGTCCTTTACTAGCATATTCATAAGGACCATCTTCCCTATTCCTTTTTGGCTGGTTTATGTATAAATCCTTAGAGACAGAACCATCTGTAACAGTACAATAGTATGGTTTGTCTGGAAAGATCAAAGGGGTTACATATTGCTTATGTATTTCTGTGAATTAAACTGTGACATTGCCCTGATTGGCAAAAGCAAAACAAATTTGGTTTTAAAGACCCTTATTTAAAGGGAGTTTGTAGTCTTATTAATGATTCTGCTGATCCTTTTTAGAGGATGGCACCACAAGGAATTCAGTTGGCATATCTAATACCTAAGCAGATGTTAACTTACAGCACCTAGGCTCCAGTGGGAATGTCAGGACTGGAGAAAACAGGAAGTGTAATTGCATCTATAACTTGCTGTACGTTCATTCTCTAGCCATCATCCCTGTAGGTGAAGCATTCTGATAGCAGAAACACAGTTCTCTTCCACCTTCTCACCTCCCACAGATAGGTGTCTGCCCTCTTCTCTGCACGCAGGCAGTATTTCACACCAGAAACTGAAGTTTTACTGAAGAATAATAGAAAAATAGAAAGTCATCATGACTTTCTTACAGAGTTTAATTTAGTAGCACTCTCTGGTTTCTGGAAGACTTAGCTGAAGTAAGAATCAGTTTTAAATGCTTTTTCAACAACTTGTGAAAACTCAAGTTGTTAGCTTTTTGTAGTTTAACATTAGTCTTGAAAAGCACTAAGAGCATCTTGACATACAGTCCAGTTTACAGAATAAAACACCAAAGAAAGAATTTGTGTTTGATTTTTGCATGAAGTATAAAGAAAAATACTGAGTTTAGTTTTGGAACAAATGCATGCTTGGTAGATGGAATAACTTCTCTTGTTGTTTTTAAAGGAATTGAATCTGCTTGGAAAACCTAAAAGAGCTCGTAGTGGCTTTAACATCTTCCTGTCAGAAAATTTTCAAGAAACTGAGGGAAATTCACCTGTGGTAAGCCAGGAAAGATTCTTTTTCTAAAATATATCCCTTGTATTCAGAAAAATGTAGTTTAGATTCTGTCATTTTCAGAGATACTGTTCAGTAGTTCACTACCTGGATGCTGCATTGCTTAGGTTATTTTTTTTAAGCTGTGGCAATCTGGCTATACTGCTAGCATGGCCTGTATAAAAAATGCTGTGTGGGTATACAGACTTGAAACATTTGTGCTATTTTTTACACTTCAATGTTACAGACTTTATCTGTTCCTTTTGTAAGGAGAGAATTATTCTTCCCTTTGTTTTGATGTGGAAATACAGTTTTTCAAAGAGTTGTGGTGGTGTGCTCCTGTTCTGGCAGTAGCAGTTTACTGTACCTCCTATAGTTCAGCTGGTGTTACGGAAATACAAGAGTTCCTTAGCAAACTCACAAGTTGTACACTAAACTGTGCTTTGGGGTGGTTTGAGTTATACTGGTGGATTATAGCACTTGAGGTGCTGGAGACCCACCCTGTGTGCCTCATGTGTTCCTGACCCTACACATTTAGCCAGTAAGTCAGGATGGTGGACATAGTCTGTTCCTCAGTTTTCCATGTACAAGGCAGGTTTCTCCAGTCAGCTGAGGCCTGCACTTTAAATGTGGCTCAGATGATGCTCAGAAGCTTGTTTTGAATGATACAGTTTATTATTTACTTATATTAAAAGGCTAAATAAGGGGAAGCAAGCTTTTGTGACTTGGTGCTTTTTTGCATTGATTTCTGCTTGACTTTCAGTCATGCAGTATTCACCTGTACCCCTCTGAAGTCAGTGTACTCCTAAAATAACTCTCATGTATTGCATGTTCTGTATCCCCTAGGCAAAGCTGAAGAAACTGTTTGATATGTGGAAAAAAATGTCTGCTTCCCAAAAGCAGGTATGTCAGAGGATTTGAATGAGGCTCTGATCTAATCAGAATGACAAACTTGTGTCAAAATTGGTATATTCATACAAAATCTTGAAATCAGTTGCTGAAATTATAATACTGAGGAAAATACTCCAAGATCTTTATGCATTTTGAAAAAGATTGTCATTACTTTTATTCCAGTAGTGCCCATTTAATTCATAGTGTTGCTGAAATGTGAGTCGGTGGGATAGGATGGAAGTTTGGTGTGCCTTAAAATGGATGCTAAGCAACATCTAGAAAAGAAGGTGGAATAATATGCAACAATTTGATTTTTGTGATATCATCCATAGTATCTTTAAACATCAGCATAAGACTTTGCTGCTCATGGAAAGACTTCTTACAGGGGAAAGTAACAGAAATCCACAAGTGATGTGCACAGGGTAATTTATTAACTTTGGTTAATAAATTATGGGTGGGTTAATAAATTGTCTGGGGGATAATTTTCTGCCAGCTTTCTGAGTGTATTGAACTGTGAACCTGTAGATGAGTAAATCAGAAGTGGAGGGGTGCTGTACTGAAATCTAAACCTTGACATTTTCAGGTATTCTGTACCCTGCAGTCCTTCCTCCTGAATGCCCTTCTTCCAGGTGGTTTTCAGTGTGTACTGAGGACATATCCTAGGTTCATGTACTTACTATAGAAAAATAATTTGTAATAATTCCACAGCAGTATCTGTTCCTGTGCCTCACTTAGTCTAGCTGTCTCAAACTAGTGCTGAAATAAAAAAGCCTTAACTGTTTGTTAGTAGCAGAACTGAATACATTTCCTCTTTGGGAATGGCCAGCTGCTGACATAACTGCAATTTAGTGCTAAAGCTTTGTATTTTTCTGCAAGTTTGATTTTGTTGGGTTTTTTTCAATTAGCTGGGGTAGAAAGCAGATGCCTGGGCTGTTCACTGCACAGGTGTTGTTCTAAGTCACCTTTGTGTCATGGCAGTTTTCCTGAAAAAGCCCCTTCTGTAACTCCTTGATCCCTTATTTTCTTTCAGCCATACTTGCAGCTTGCTGAAGACGATAAGGTTCGGTATCAGAATGAAATGAAATCGTGGGAAGCAAAAATGGTTGAGCTGGGACGTGAAGACCTGGTGCGTTCCAAAAAGCAAAGGTTAAAAAAGAAACCTGCTGAAACCACAAAGAAAACTAAAACAGCCAAAGCTTCCTCAGGTGGAAAAAAGACAAAATTAAAAAAATCCGAAGAATAAAAAATCCCCTGTGGTTGTCTTATTTCTGTCCTGCTGTGTTAATGCTGCAGTCAGCATTAGCACTGAAATGTGGAAAGCCCATGAAGGGCCCTTTGGAAAGGTGATCAGGTAAGAGAGGAGCTACTGTCTCTCAGAACTGACTGAAATAATCACTGCAAGTGTAGCCTGAACTGTAGAATAGCAGTCGATTAATCAAGCTGTGAATACTGATACCCACTGACATCAGCAGTGCTCTCCACTAATGGTTGATAATATCCAGCTTTTATAAGGTATTTTTTAATGAAAAAATAAAAAGTATATTCTGCAATGTTACCATCTAAATTCTGTAAATAAGAGCTGAAATCTGAGTTAGCACTGTTGTGTTGTATTCCCTCCATGTTATTGCTAGTGAGATGTTCTACATTTCAACAGGCACAAGAAACGTAAAATGCTAGCTTTTATTTTATGCATCTGTCTTTTTGTACCTGTTAATCTGTGTATGCCACTTCTTTTGCATTTAAAGATCATGTGAGTTTTGTATAAACATATCTTTATTGGACTTGGATTTTGTGTTTTGTTTGGATACATACAAACATTTTTGTCTTGCCGTTGTCACATTTGGGATGACCTAGAAGGAAAAGAAGTATGTGAACTGCTTGGACTTTGAGTCTTGGTGTAATAAATACAGGTATTTTGAAGAGGTGGTTGGTTTTTTTCCTGGGGTTTCTCCACCTTAGTTAAAATCTCAGGTATTTTGAAGAACCTGTTTTTAGAACACAGGCCAACTTTTTCAGTATTTTGTGGATCTCATCTGTTCTCAGTGACCCACAAAATAATTATGGAATTCTAGAAAGGCTTGGGTTGGAAGGGTCCCTTAAGGTCACAATTCCCACATCCCTCCCATAGGAAGGGATGTTACTAAATCACTCAGGGCCCCATCCAACCTGGCCTTGGACCCTGTCACCTAAAAAAGGGTGTTTTCCTCAAACCCTTTGTGTTTGATCAGTCTGTCTATGCCCTGGGGTTGGCTGCAGAAATAAACTGGAAACAACAAACCAGCTTGAGATAATGATTCGGTGCACATAGAATCAGAATATCCTGAGTTGAAGGACCCATCAGGATCATGAAGTCCATCTCCTGGCTGGCCCTGTAGAGGACACCCCAGGAATCCCCCCTGTGCCTGAGTGTTGTCCAAACACTTCTTGAATACTGACAGGTATTGATTTAATCCTCCCTGACACAGCTCCAGCCAGTCCCTCGGGCCTTGGTACTGGTCATGAGACTGAAGAGATCAGTACCTGCCCTTCCAATGCCCCTCAAGAGGATGTTGAACACCTCAAGGAGGTCTCCCCTTCAAGCTCCAGTTTTCCAGGCTGAACAAACCAAGTGACTCAGATGTGCTGATGCTCAGGCCTCAGTCAGGGTTGATTTACAAGATGAAACCTGGGCATTGTGTGACTGACACCATCACTATTATTTAGCTAAAAATAGATGACTAAGACACTTCTGCCAGCTGTTTCACACCAAAACAGCTGCTTTAGAAACTTTCACATAACCTTGTGTAGTTACCTACAAGAAACATACCATTTTAAGAAAATTTCACAACTGACATGAATAGGCTTGCTTGTAGGATATTTTAGGGGAGCCGAGGCCTGGGCTCCAGCCAAGCTCTGGCCCCTGCTGGATGACAAGTGTGCCATCAGACCTAGGTGCTTCTGCTGAGCTTTTTGTCCTGGGACCTTTAGTGTGTGAGCAGTCCCTGGTGCCATTCTGACTCTGGGAGACTGAAGGCTTAGGATGGTACCTAGAGCTGAGAAGGAAAGTGCTGGCAGCAGGGTGTAACCCGGTAAATCAAAGGGTGCACTTGAAGTTGTAGGCAGCAAGAGCTTTCTCAGCTAGCAGCTTTCTCAGTGAGCTCTGGCTTTGCCAGATCTTTTAAAGGTTGTGGCCAGACTCTGTGAGAGCAAAAAGCTTTGTTAGGGCAAAAGAGTTTGTGTTGCTTTTTGAGTGTGATGCAAAGAAGGCACTTGGTAGGGGAGGACTGGGGAAATCTTGTTGTCCTGACAGCTGATTTGAGAGCAGAGACGTTTCTGAGTTGCCGTGCCCTGCGGGTGGTTTCGAGCTGGGCTCGGTGCTGTCCTTGCTTTGTGAGTCGGCAGCGCTATCGTGTGGTGGTTTTGATGAGCGCTGACAGGGCCCAGGGCAGAGCCAAGCGCTGCTCTGGCCGGGCCCCTTCCTGTGGGAGCAGCTCATGGAAGAGCTCCGCTGTGGATCCGGGCTCTTGGAGACAGAATGCGACCTGCGGGAAAGGAAGAGGAATTGTTTCATTGTTGGCTTTTCACTTTATAGGCTGCAAAACAAAAGGCAATTCCAGCATAGTGTCTTCCTTTTAGAACCCTTTCTAACATGCAACACACACCCACTGAACTCCATCAAATTCCCTGGAAGTGTGCACTTTCCTTCAAACTCTATATACCCTCTTGCAGCTAACAACTCTCACAGCAGCTAACATCCAGCAACTACTCCCAGAGAAAAAGTTCCAGAGCAAAAAGCCATTTCTGGCCTTCACAGCCCCTTTGCAGTCTGTAAACCAGTCAAAATTGTAAATCACACTAGTGATCCACACGTTCCTGCTCAACAATATATAGAGCATCTTCACGTTCTCAAGGTGGCAGAGTCCATCGTTAGAGCAAAGCAATTCCATCTGCAGTTCAGACAGAGTGGTGTGCCAGGAAAGAATACATTTGCTGACCTCCCCTCTGCCCTGTAAAACCTGATTTCCAGCACAATCACTTTCATACAGCTTCAACATAGTCCACAGTCCAAGCAGCTATATCTCACAAAGAAGAAAGTGTCAGGACAGAAGATGTTCCTAAGGCAGCCATTTCTTCTAGCACCATTTAAATTGTGCACAGCATATTTGGAATACTCCCTTTCCTTCTAACATACATGAAGTGGTTCATTTTTAACTCTTGTGGTTGGCTGCAAACATAGAGCACTGCCCCATCATACAGGCTGTACAAGTAAAAGCCAATGTTGGGCTGCACCTTCCCCTTGCCTCACGTAAATCACACGAACTCCCTGCTTCTCTCTGTGCTTCCCTTCCCCGCTGCATCTACATCGTGTTCTCTGCATCTCCAATCCCAGAGCTGAGTGCAATTGTTTCCACAGAGGGTTGGAAGATGAATAGGAGCAGCACAAGCAGCTCTCACTGAACTTGCTCCTTCTCAGTGCTAACATGAGTTGGGCAAGCGTGTGGCAGCCACGCTCCCCTTGCAGCCTGGGACACTGTGCTCACAAGCACAGTGCTCGTGTGGCTTCGTTCACCGCCTTTTCTATCACACTTCCATTCCCCAGAGGTGAACATTTGTCTACTGTTTCCCCCTGTTGCAGCTTTTATATGAGCCATAAAATAAGGAATGGAATATTTTGAACAGAACATTTATTTTCTCTGGCACTCTTAACAGAGATATACATCCTACAGCCAAACTTAACCTTCACTACTTCGAAGGATCCCAGTATTTTTAGTACTGGGGGAAGTAATTCCACTTCATCAGAAACAGAGCACCGTAGAGGAAAATATATAATAGAGAACTTCTTTATGATGACCTCAGGCTTTGTATTCTTTGACTACAGGAAGAGAGCTGGGTTTTTTAGTGTAGTCTTTAACAGAACTTTTTACCAGAGCAGATCTATCTAAAAAAATTAAATCAGAAGAGCTTTGTTTAATCCGTGCTGTATGCCAGACATTCCTTGTATTAATGTGCAGGCAACCTACAACACAAATTCTTTTATTTCTTCTGCAGCTTTAAGTAGTCATCAGGAACATATGAGGTGTGTAACTTTCTGTTTTAAAAGAACATTCTCTAAGAACACAGGCCAGACAAAGCTAGCACTTAATTCCTTACATACTGAAGGAGTTTATAATCATTATGATGATTATGATGATTGTGCCAGTGCAGGAATTCAAAACAGGAGCACCCAACACTAGGAACAGGCACAAGGAACCTCAAAAGCAAGCAGATACTTAGCAGAACATGCTAAAAAGGTAATTCTAAGTGGTCCCACTTATTTCCCTTTGCACACATCTCACGGAAAGAAACTGTAAAATCTCTCTAGGATGACTTCCAGAAGTTCTGGAGTGCTGAACCCTGCCTTGGCAAGAGGCAGTGCTACTGGCAGATGCTCCAGCTCGCAGCCTCTGGGAGGCCTTCCTTCCCTTCCCCAAGCAGATTTGTAATCAAGTTTTCTTGGACAGCTGGCACACAGCTGGCCACCACAGCTGTAACAGCATTCAGAAACCCTGGTTTGTCTTTTGGGTAACCCTGACCTTCTGCTTCATTTAACACCCCTTCTTCCTGCACACAATGTAATTTTAATCTTATCTGGTAGGTTTCTTGTTCAATTAGGTACCACTATTAAAAAAAATCCTTATTAAAAGGAAGCCCTTCCCCCAATAATAAAAACTATCAAAATTATTCTCTTATTTCCCACTTCTTGTTTTATATTCCATTTAAGTTTTATTCAAAGTTTGACAGGTAAGCCAACAGTAGTCATAGTCTTTCCTCCATAACAGATTCTAACATGTTTCTTCCTGGAAATTTCATTGTAATAAATTAAAATTGTTCCACGTGGTAAGCAACATTACCTGTTCCCCAGTTCCCAAGCTTTGGCAAGGCAGCTTATCTTAGGTTATTAAAATAAGGATCTGTGAAAAGCATAGCTATTTCACCACTAAACCAGCACAGTTATTTCACTGAGCAGGTATTAAAATTTCTTCATTAAGAAGTACAATGCACATTCACTACAGCAGTACTTAGAGAGTTAATGCTGTGCTTTCTGAACAATAAGTGATCCCTGGTGCTTTTCCTTACCACACACATGTTGAACTCTTGAAGAGAACCAGAAAGCAAAATGTCTTGGTTCATAAAAATGCTCAGAACTAGTTATGGGCTATCATTGGTATTTCAGTATCTTATTGTGCACATGCATTTATAATGAAAAAAAAAAGTTACAAATAAATTATAGGTTTCTTTATAAAAAATGTATTTTCTACCTCATCCAAAATCTAAACTGAGGCAGCACAATCACAAATCATCAAAGAGAAGAAAATTAACTGAGAGTGGATTGAAAATACTATTTCCCAATGGGGTAAAGCATGCAGACAGCTTGCACAGCAATTAGTTCCTGAAGCAGAACATAAGAGCCACTCTGGAGTTTTTTTTGAGAACAGAACTGAGAATATTTAAGTTCAATTAAGTTTAATCTCCATCAACAAAATAGAAGAAATAAACTTTACACAAGCAGCTCTTGCAGGGCAGAACAAGAGAAATGATTGCTTTTACAAACTGGTACTTTTGCTGCTTAGTTGCTGAATGTTTGTATTTTAGCAAGTCTGATACAGTGATATGTGAAGAATATAACCTTTAAAAGAATGCAGCTATCTACTTTATTTGCACAAAGGGAGCTTGTTAAATATTCTTCAAAATTAACTGTAGCTTGCCAAAAAAAACGTTGCCAAGGAGAGAAGGGGCTGCCAAGAGAGGAGCATGGTCCAGGCAGGACGCACGGGGATGCAGCCACATCTCTCCAGCAAACAAACATTCAAAGGGGAGCTGCAAGAGACACCCCAGAGAAGAGCAGAACACCTTGGCAGTTGTTCCATCGTGGTTTGAACAAGGGAGCAGCTTTCCTTTTTTCATGACCTTAAGAGAAGCATTGTTTTTCATCAAGATTTAATCTAGACTAGATACCTGCAGGCCTCAACCAAAGGTTTATTTTGCTCAGTAGCCTTCTCCAAAGGCCAGGAGACTGTCCTGCCAATTCACTGATCAATCTGAACTACTAGAAATGCTCTCTTCACCCAGGTGCTTGCAGAGTAACACCTAAAAGCTCCACATTCCATGAATAGCATGAGAAACTCCTTTCAAGTTAGCAAGAAGAGAGACATTAACCATCATTAATTAAACCTGGCAAAAAGGGGTTTGACAAAAGCACAGTGAGTGGCTGTCGGTACAGCTCCTTCAAGACGAACACACGTGGTTATGGCTGCACTTTTCCTAGCATTACATTTGTTTACAATCACACTAACTTCATACAGGGTTTTAGGTTTGCTTTGGGGCTTTTTAAAAAAGTATTTCTCCTCAGCCATATAAAGAAATTCTATTGTTTAAGGCAGTAAGGTAGGATGCCTTTCCCTCAGTATTCTTAATTCATTTTTACTAAAATTAGTACAAAGATTGGCTGGGGTGGTGCAGCTCCCTGAGGAAGCAGTGAGTGCCATGCAACATAGTGAGTGTGGTACACAGGAAAAGCCAAGTGAGGGTCAAAGTGCTGCTTACCTTGGAACTGTTACAGCCTGGAAAAAATAAACTTTCTCAATAATTTCTAAGCTTCCCCATCCACGTAGTCACTGTACATTAGCAGACAGCAGTGAAATCCAATGTTTTGCATTCCTTGTAGTCTCTGCTCCAGCTGCTTTCATAATTCCTGTCCTAATGCAAACAGAGCAATCTGTTGCTGAACTTTGGCAAAGGCAGGCAGACATAAGACAGGCTCCCATTCTGCTCCTGAATACACCTACAGAAAGGAGGAAGATAATTTTGGAAGTCTATGGATTTTATAATATGTATTAGATTTCCCCTCATATTCCACCATTTGTTTTCCCATACTAGTGGGGAAAATACACAATGACTCAGAACTTTAAAAAAACCCCAAAAACAAAAAACCAAACAACAACAAAAAAACACCCAAAAATCTGTCACCATTGCTGCTGCTGAATATTTAACAAAATATTTTAACCTAAGATGTACATACCAGCACTGGTTTTGAATAATCAGATTATTCCCTGAGTGGGTCTTACCAGCATCACATTAAAAAGCAGGAAGGCAGCCTTTAGCCCACATTCAGGAGTGCTCCCACTACCTGCTAAATGTCAGTTGAAGAAATAAAGGAAAAAAAGTCAGCATTGCTTTCTGACATCCACAATTTCTTGGCAGGGTGCTTGTACTGCATGAACTCTTCTGACATCAGAAACTAAATCACTGCAAGGTCCCTTAAAAGTCAGTCCATGCTTCTGAGATGCATTTTCATAATGCTTAAAAACTATTTATTGCTACTGTCTTTTAAACCTTTCTCCTCAATTAACCATATCAGGAGATTCTTTTATTTGAGGAAGTAAGCCAGGAAGCCTTGCAAACAAGGCCCAGAAAATGTGGATACTCAGCTTTTTGTTTGGGTTTTGGTGAGGTGTTAACAGATGGTTTGAAGGGAGGTTTGAAAAAGGAAAGGGCCAAATTCATCTATGCATCTCCCCCTCTGGATTACCAGAAGAACTCTGACTTGGGAATACAAAACAAAATCAGTTTGATGTCCAGCAGTTCCCCAGGGAGTTACACTCTTTTGGGACACTGAACATCTCAGTTTTAATTTACTCTGAACCAAAAAGCTAATCAAACCAGGTGACACTATACCATGTTCAAGTTACCTTTAGCAGAGTACATTTCATTTCAGCCTAAATCAGCTTCAGACTTCATGGCAGAACCTCAAGGGCAGTTTAGCCATACTTTAAAGAGTTTTAAAAGTCTCTCCAAAGTTCAGATAGGTTGTTTTTGTGCTTGAACCATTATAATAAGTAACAGAATACAGATTACATAGTGACTAGTTTGTTAATAGTAATTCAGGCAATAAAATATCCACTGCATCTTGCTCAAAGCAGCATTTATTAAAGATAGCATCAAGATAAGTCAATGCATAATGAAGTTTCCATCCTACAAATATGTAAACAAGTTGACAGCAAGTTATTATTACAATATAAAAATTAAAGCTTACATTGCATTTTTTTAAAGCTACTACCTTCAGTCCAAATTTATATTCTCTTGTTTGTAGCATTTAAAAATACAAGTTCTTGAAAAATGTTAAAGTATTGCTTTTGCACATACATTTTTGTAAAAAAAGTACTTAAAAATACCAACTTCCCATTAATAAAAGCAACACCAAAAATAAAACACATTTTTGTCATGAACAGCACGTTGAATGTGTCCAGCATTTTCTTCACCATTCACTTTTACCAAGTTATCTTCTATTTTAAAATTCATTATAGTTTGCAAAGTGTATGTTGGATATTATTCAGTTACTTTCACATACCAAAGGAATTAGCAATATTGGCAATTATATTGCAATCAAAGTCCAGCCTAAACCTATTTGCAGCTGAGGCCACCAATTTAATCCTCATCTGAGACTGGGTAGTTTAACAAGTGCAGCAGGCTCTTGCTGAGAAAGCTGAGTCAGTTCAGATATATTTTGGAAAGGCTTGAAACCTTGATAAGATTTAAACGGAAATACATATTCTCTTTTAAAGCACTTTTTAACTCCAAGTCTTTGTTTGATGATTACAGTCAAATTAGCAGTCCTGTTGGTGGCAGTCAGTCAATTCTCAGGAAATGTTTTGTTCAGAAAATTAGATAATTTGACATGAACTACATTTTACATTCCAAATCCAAAAAGAATGTTAAACATCAATTTTTAACAATTTTTTCAAGAAGTTTCCTGGCAGGAGTTAGACAGATGACTTTTGTAGTTGCTAAGGCAAGAGAAGTTTGAAAATTCCCTGTAACCAAAGTTAAAAGATTGTAGTGTTTCAAAATCAAACTAAACTAAATTCAACAAGGAGAGAGAACTATGTATCACTGGGATGAAAGCTAATCATGCCATTGTGCCCTGACAAGCATCACCAAACAATGAACAGTAAGAAGAAAAAATTAAGATAATCCAGTGAACCAGTTTGAGGATGAATTCAAAGATCACAATCAGGCTGGCAAGAAAATATTTTTATAGTTGGCTATTAGACTGAAGAAAACAGCTAGGAAAACATTGAAGGTTTGATGATGTAAGACAGTTGCCTGAAAGAACAGAAGTACATTTATATGCAAACAGTAATGAATATGAATAATACTGCCAGCTTTCCTAATTCCATGCAAGTTCCAGAAAGAGGAGGATTTATTTAGCCTTTATCACCACTGAGTTAGCAAGTTAAGTCTGCCAGAAGTTATAGCCTCAGGTACATAGAGATACATAGAGCAACTTCCTGACAGGAGTGTGGTAGAGCCTGAAACAGTTCAATGATCTCTAGCCCTAGAAATGTGTTAAAAACACAACCCCCAAAACAGGATCTACATGAACCTGTAACAGGAACTGTAATTCTGAAAAAAGGGCTTACTCTACTACTTCATGCAGGATTATGATTTGTACAAAAATGATCATTTTTTTTGCCATGCTTGCTGGTAAAATAAGCATGATTAGTTACAGCAAAATGTGTCAGCAAGTGCTCAACTGTACAGTAAGAGTTAGAGATTCCATCCCAGGCCCAGGTTAGTCTATTGTTCAGAGAGGGGAGAGATGCAATTCAAGAGCTATGGGTTCCTTAGTGTCTTACACACCTTAACACACACACAAGCCTCAGGGAAACAGAGGAGAGCACAAACATTCCTGGGGCAGAAGTCCCACGCTCCAGGGGAGGTTGCTTTTGTGATCACTCCTTGCCCATAGCTTCTTAGAAAAGCTGGATAACAGTGCACAGTTTTGGTTAGGGGATGGGAATTTTGCACTGTACTCATTTGGGAGAGAGCAGCCTTCCTGTCTTCTGATATCAAACTGTGTTTCTGAGTTAAGTATTACAGGTTTTAGCCTTTTAATCACACATGGCCTGCTGGGACTTCTCACTAAAGCACTGAGGTTCCACAGAGGTGCTGGAAGTGCTGTTGCATTTGAGCACTGCAAGCTTTGCACAGGGCTTGCAGACACTTCCCACAGCCAGGGAGGAACAACACCAACACAGACCAGCTGCATTTGTACCCACAGAATTCAAACCCTGGCTGAGGTATGCAGAAAACTACTCTGAATGCCAGCCCATGCTGCAGACCATCAAGTGCCTACCAGCAGTGAATTGCTATGGCTGTCACAGACAAAGAACTGCAGCAGGCCCAAGCCTTAGGAATATATTTAAAATCTCTGCTGTAGACTTGCAGATGAGTGTCAATACCTGGGGAAAGGTCTAAGGATTGAAGTCAGAGATCCAAGGATAAGAGGAATCCATGGTTTCCTCTTGGAGGGAAGTAACAAGGTCTGTCCCAAAGATACATAATAAAATACTATCTGCAAAAAGTGGGTGGTTTCTCCCTAAATCCACAGTAGAAATATAGTCACACAGCAAACTAAAGTCAGCCTAATTCTCAGAACTGCAGAAAAATAGTACCAAAGGTGACCTAAAAAAGTAATTTTGACAAGTCACTGCATTGAAGACATTTCAAAATTAATCTCTGTGCAGATATGCCATGGGACTTTAGGTTATAAAATGACTGACTAAATCAACTAGACTTTTAGAAGAAGCTATTTATATGCAAATATTTTAGTAATAATTTTAGTAATAAAAGAAAGTACTAGACAGGCCATTTTAAAATCCACATACGGTATGAACTATACACTCATAAATGTTCTGAAGTACATATATATATAAATATATTTGTTCTTAAAGCAATGTAGAGCAAAACTAAACCAGGGCCTGACTAACCTATCACACATACCTTTATGGCAGCATGACCTTAACACACAGCTCATGGGCTGATCAGATCCCTGAGGCGTATCACTGGAATTGCTACAAGTTTTACTTACCACAATTTTAACCAAAAACTGACTTAAATCATGTTACATCTCTTTAGATGGAGGAAGACAGACACAAACAAAACAACCCCACAAACAAAAAAAAAAACCAAACCCCCCCCCCAAAAAACAACACACACAGACAAAACCCACACAGCCCTGTAATACATAGAAAGGCACCTGATAATATTGTTAGTAGCAAATATCTACAGCATCCTAAGTGTACTTAAGGAATCAAGATAAATTTTAAAAAGATCATAAAATACAAGAATTGCTGGCATTCAAAATGTAACTCTAACCTATCTAGCAAGTCACTAAAATGACATGTGCAGTTGTAAATCATTAAGAGTGTGCAAAACTATACAGTTTTGCATAAAGTGCTATATGTACCCCCAGTTGCTAAGCTTGGCAATATGATGCAAGATGATGATGTTAAGGATGTATCCTACCTACCTCACCTTTCTTTTTTCTTTCCCACCATCATCCACTGTCCTCTAAACTGTACATTTAAAAAATTACACAAAGGCCTTTTCAGGAATTGTAGTTCAGAAAAATATTTCAAGTATATCTATCTTTCAATGTAAACTTGGGGACACTATGGTTCAATTTTCACAAACTATAGATACTTAAATCTTCTGCTAATTCAATTGGAGTTGTAATTATTTCAATCTGTTCCATACCTCTGGCAAAAAGAGTATTTGCTATTCCTCATTTAACTCCTATTTAAGGAGTGCTGAAATTCATGATGTAACTTGTCCAGATTTAAATCTAAACAATTACAGAAAAACAGAGTAATACTTTATCTGATCACTTAGGCTCACAAAAACAAGTCCTACCATATCTGTTCATACAGACTCATTTGAGGAATTGTACACAGATCTTTAACACTTGAATTCAAGTTATTGTAGTACAGCAGTTTCTCTTGCAGGCATTGTGCAGTACACTTAGAAGTATACAACAGGTCTCTTCTTTACTCTGTATTTCAGTGATCCATATCGTATCTGAGGGGAAAAATAAAATTATAACAAAGAGTTGAGTCACACCAAGCAGAAATATGATTCACCTGCCCACTAATCCTATTTAGCAAATGTCTTTCAATGTGCTTTGGACACCCCAGTTTCACTAAGAAAATCTACCTATGACTGAATAAGATGAAGTTGCAAAAGAATTGGGCAAGAAGAGTAAGTATCAACTGTTTTCCTGGAATGACCCAAAAGCTTTTATGAGACTCCACAGTGATTTATCCTGAAGTATCCTTAAATTTTGTGATGCATGCACATATAAAGTTCATTGAATGCCAACTAAGATCTTCTCTTTGTAGATCACAAAGAGTCAGGCCGTGTATCTATGGGAATTAAAAAATTCTGAATATTCTTTATCTATTAAACAGGAAATATTTAAGTGTGCACAACATGCAAATGATAATATTGCTATCCATAACCCTTCCAAGGTGAGCAGTTCCCAAAACTGGGATCACCAATTCTGTTGCCAGAATTAGCATTACAAGCACAGAGTCTGTTTCATCTCCTCTCCCTTGCTCCTTGCTTAGTTCATTTCATTCATGTATTTCCCCTAAACACTCCAAACTACAAAAGCTCCAAACTTAGATATTGTTATCACATACTTCCTTCCCCATTTAGCACTCTAGACCCCAGTTATTGTTGACAACTTCTCCAAGATTAAAAATCAATTTCTGCACTATGAAAAATGCCAATATACACTGACGAAACAAACTCAGTTAAGCAGGATTATACTTGCCTCTTTACGGCCTTTAATAGTTTTCACAGATTTCATACTCTGAGTTCTTCGAAGGCCTCTCTGAGCAAACATTTCATCCTCTGAATGTGTCCCCTCCATCTCTTCATCTGTTTTATCATCGCCAGGATTTTTTTCCAGTGGCGCTTTGTAACCTTTAAAAAAAAATTATAAAAAAAAAGGAGCTGTAATTTTTGATTTCTAAGAAAGCCGTGATTTTCATCTTTAACACATAATGATTTATCCTTTTAAATGATGTGCTCATTTCAAAACAGAAACATCCACTCTGCCACTTGGTTCCACAGGTATGTGATGCAGAGATTCTTCAGTTGTCAAAACCAAAACCCTGAATTGCAAAAACCTTAGTGGTCATCTTAAGAAGTACTTAAGATTTTTGGATACAATCCACATGAAAGGGAGGTTACACTTGCATAAACCTTTAAAGGTCCCTTCCATTACAAACCATTCCATGACTCTCATTCACAGGATCCTTCTTCATACTCTCATCCTCCTGCATTTTTAAAACCAAAGCTCCTTTCAGATCGGTAACACACCCAAGTACTGTTAAGGGTTGTTAACATCCAGCAAAACCAGGACCGAGATTATTACCTAAGACCCTCACTAGAGGGCACAAACTGCTTAAAAACATACCCTGAAAAGCTCCTTGGGGTCCAACAGCCCCGAATCCCCATCACAGATCTATCACAAAGCTCCCAAACCCAGTCTGGTTCCTTCCTCTGCCAAACTCTCCTTTTATCCCAGAACCTACAGTCTGTAACACTCACAAACACTTTTTGGACTCCAAACCAAACTTTATTAATGACCTGTGTACATTTCATCTTAAGCCAATGTTTTATTTAGGCTTAGCTATTTTTTTTCCTCAATGTTTTTTCCCTAGAAATTAGAATCAAATAATCTATTCCACAGCTATTTGAGGCAGACATTCTGTCATTATTGTCTGCCATTTTAGAGGCAACACATCTCTGCTTCCAGTACAGTTTCAATTAATCTTTTTCAACACAAAAGATTCAACCACATCAGTTTCTCTGTTTCAGACTGGTTGTGTTTGCAGTGACAATACCTCCTTACCTCTGTAACATGTGATGCATCAGCATCCCATCCACCTTTTTCACAGCACTCCCTTTTTCACTGCCAGCTCAGCACCATCCTATGATCCATGTCCTACAACTAGGCCTTTTCAACCAATTTGCACAGAACTCCCAGCTCAGACCACAAAAAATAAGATCCTGCTAAACACAGCAGAATATTGCTACACAGTGGTCCTAAATCTATGGGTACTTTTGATTTTTTAAAGTTCTAATGCTGCGGAAGAGTCAAAGAAAACATGGGAGGTGTATGCTAGATATCAGACCGGGAGCAGAAACTATTAATTAAGTTCAACTAGCTGTAAGAAATCTTTTTGATATTTGAGATTGAATCTCACAATCAATGATTATTTATATAGTATAAACTGAAGCATTTTTCCAAAAAATCAAATTCAGCGCATTTTCAAGCTATTTCAGCTAGGTAAGTAATGCTCTCTTACTGAGGAACAGACCCTGCACAACAGCTGCACTGACATCATCTCTAGTGCAGCTCTTCATGAATTCTTGGCTTTCTCTCCAGCCACAAGCTCCAGTTCACACTGCCCTGCACAGAATACCTTCTGGAAACAATGTACAATTCAGCCTAGGTCCCTTCAGCTAGGTCCCAGGCCATCTACTCCTCACAAACATCATGGGCTACCACACTATCCATGGAATTCCTTGGACCCCACAAACACTACTCCTCCCCAAAACGGAGGGATAAGAAGGAATGACAGGCTTAGGTGAAAAGCCCAGATCTACTTCTTTTGTGGGAAATTCCAGCTCCTTTATGTCATAGCCTTGCCATTTAAAAAGGTATAGTTACCAGACTTCCAGCAAAACCTTTCTTCAAACATCACAAGCTCAGGAGCAAAGTGATGATGACAATAACAGTACATGTAATATAATAATGAAATAGTATCTCTGAACAAAACCATATATTGGTGACCACACAACATCTTCCAAGTGCTGATGGGCAGCAGTCCATTATGAAAACTTGATGCCTTTATTATTCCTATCACCATATACAATTTTACATTTTGATCTATTACCACAAACCCGGTGAATTAATTTCTATTAATTTTCTCTTCTATTTACTGAGCTTCCATATGCTTTCATGTTTAACTTCTTGTACATTTGTCACAGAAACACCACTTAATCACATAACGTTTGACTTCCAATTAAGTTTTACTTTGGTAATAAATTTTTGTTGTCAATTGGCAAGGACAGGAGTAATGAATACAATATGATTACACTCAGAGTGACTGTGAGAAGAAAGTAATTCAGGAAGGATTTCTTAACTGTCATAATTACTTTGCTTGAGTGTAGTCTGTTTAAGTGTACTGGAATTCTTTGAGGCCTTTTCCATTTAGAAACGGGGTAAATGTATTTCTGCTATTCCACTTTTGCTTTGGGTGAATTGTTCTTTTAGGTAGGGAAGAAAAAAGATACATACCTGAAGATTCACTTGTAGGGGCTCTGGCTTTCTTTTTAGCTTCTGGCAATGTCTGGTAAGGTCTCTGTCCAACAGGCTCATCTCCTTGTATAGTAGTCAAATCATGCATACTGAAACTCCTCAGTTTCTCAGTTATTGCACCTTGGCTCTGAAATACAACAACAGTATCTTTGGAAACCAGGCAGCAGCAGCAACTTTGCTGCTCAGCTTGGGTTAAGATGTTTAAGCCCCTGCTTCCTTGCTGCACAACAAAACCCATTGAACATATACATGCAGTTGCTTTACACTTGATTTAGGTTTTGCTTTTACCCACGTTTAACTGTGCATTGCTCCCAGATGACAAAGTTACACAAGCTGGCAGCTTAATTACAAATGCTGCATTTCACTCCTTTAATCTGAACAAATAAAGGCTAAGGGTAAGTGTTTAAAAGAAACACACATCAGAAATGGTCACTTCAAACATGGCAGTTCAAGGTGACATGACAGTAACATTTCCACTTTAAAGAGTATGGTTTAAGATAGTTTTCTGCTATTTTATATTTTATCCTCCACAAATTCGAATAAGGTTAAGGAGAAAAGTTAAAAATATACTCTGTAACATTAACTCAAACAACTGAGAAACTGGCAGCACTATAAAAGCAGCTCCAGTTGACAGAAACTTGAAACCACAAACTAAAGAGGACCTCCAGGCTAGCAGGTCCTCTTACTAATATAGCTTTACTGCCATAATACCAACCCAAAATCCAATGCTACACAGGAGAATAGTTAATCACATATGAACACTAAGCATTCCTTCTCCAATTGTCTTCACTTTTTTTCCATATGGAACATATGGAAATTTCCCTGTTGGAAAGAAAGGTCATCCAGCAGCTCTTTCATCTTACATCAGATGATGTTATTATTAAAGCATTAAAGATTAATTTATTGCATAAGCAACTAAAAGAATAAGACCATGAGAACAAGTACTCAAAGTCATGTTAAAATAACATTTAATTCTTCCATCTGTGGCATAAGGCAAAAAAATAACCATTTCAGGGAAAAGGTGGACAAGCCCATGCATGAATTCCACTTCAAGCAAGTGTTAAAAACTTTGTTTCATTCTTATAAATGAAGCTTTTAAGTAAAATTCTTCATTTGACCAGCATGTTAGCTAGCAGGAGCAGAAACCTGAGTACAATTCCATACACCTTTCTCTGCAACAGCACCAGCAGAAGGCAATTCTGGCACTGCTGGCCACAGCCATTTGTTCCCACTCCCATGACAACTGTCTGCAATTGGTAGACCAGCACACTGAATTATTCCATGTTAAAAATAGCCATGTAAAGGGAAGAGACAGTTGAATTAAAGTTTCCTAAGTTTGCATGGGTACCAAAGGGGAGGGGGAAAAGTGGCTGAAACCTAATATTAATTTTCTAATGACTAGTTATTAGTACAACATATAGAATTAGGACAGTGGACAGTGTGCTACTGAAGCACAACAAACCTATTGTAATTCTTACCCCACCATTCATACATTGTCACCAAACAACAAAGAAAAGGTTTCTTGTGAGAGAAGTAGAAGCCTTAACTAAAAATAGTCTTCCTACATACTGAATCCATCATTGTAGGATGACTCAGTTCTCAAAAACTTAAGTACAGCTTGCCTTTGAGTTAAAATGCACTATGAACACTGCACAGTGTCTGTAATAAAGACTGGAGAAATCCTGAAGTCAGATTTATTCCCCAAAATGGCTCATTTGAGGTAGGTCTCCTAAAGTTTCTCCTAAGGCAGGAAAAATCCTGCCCTTCCACTACTCCACTTTTTGCACTGAAAAGCATTTCAAGTAAACTACATCAGGAACCAGCTATGCCTGAGAACTTCATCAGCTGCTAGGACATGGAGAAGAGAACTGGAGAAAGAACTGCTTCTTTTGACAAGGAACAGCTTACAGTATATATATATATATATATAATTATTCTGCTATAACATACAAGAATGTTCATCAGTCTGTGTCCAGTGCTTAAAGAGGTTGAACAGAACTCAAGTCTCAGTCACTGAACACTGGTGAATACCTAAAATGGACCTAGCTGGTTCTCAACAGAATCCATACAAATTCAGCACAATTCCACTCACCAAGGGTGAACAGAGTCTACTTAAAATAGTGTCAGAAGCTGGTTTTGGCCAGCAGCAGAAGTATAGAAAGACACACTTGTTTAACAGCTGCCCAGCAAGTTCATTCATCATGTGATATACTACCAAAAGACATTTGGAAATCGTATAGAATAATGCAATTAAGATTATAACAACTAACATACTAAGAATTCGCATTACAAGCCTATATTTCTTATTCCATTGTAGATAGAGGACTAGATCCAAGTTAGGAACATTCAGCCCTATTTTCCAGTGCAGCTTTTGGATACGGAATTTTGTTTTTCAAAGGGAGAAAAAAAGTCAAGTATGTGCCATAAAATAACATTGTGCCCTTAACCAAACTGCACGGTTGAGCTGGAGCTCCTGTGGAGCACTGCCTCATTCAGGGAGGACGTAAGGGATTTATACAATGGGCCCTTCATTCCAAAACTACTTGCCAAGATGGAAAGTTTTACTCAAGTTACACACAGAAAACATTCAAAAGTTTGAAAGGATATATACACAAATAAAGATGCAGCACACATGCCCGAGAGTCAGTAGGAATGGGAGTTGCACAACCACTGCTGTGCTGGACAGCCCCCATCACACTTTATACTAATCCTATGCAGCTACTCCCTACAGGGCCCCCAGTCCCTATCCCACCCCTGGGAACATCCAGTCTAGCCAAATCAAGATTGATTTCTACTTTAACTCCACTGCATAGACTGAAGGACAAATTTCAAGGTGCTCTGTGGGAGTGTGCATAGCACTCTGCATAGCACTGTGCTCACACTGCATTTAAGACTTAAGAAGATTCTTCCACCCCCATGCCCAAAAGCAGCAGTTAATTGCTTTTTGCTGAAACAAAGCATTCTGTGTAGATCTGGATTACTATCAGCTCAGGATGAAAGTCTGGCTGAAAAATATTAAATTCCTTCCTACTGCAGGAAATGTGAGATTAAATACCCTTTACAGCAGGAAATGTGAGAGCAACATTCACATTTAGAATAATAATGCTTTAAGAGCTATAATATTTTGTTTGAAAGGTCAAAGAGTTACAGCTTGAAAACAACATGTTTGCCCTAAAAACTGAAAGCAGAGCAATTCAGTTGTAGGTGGAGCTGATGAGGATCTCCTGCTTCCACTCCCATGCCACGGACGTGGCAGCAGCCATCACCTCTCCCCAGACACACACCCCAAGATGCTGCTCAGAAGATGGCAGAGCAGTTACCACTGGTGGCCCATTACATCAACAGCTCCTGCCAGTAAGAAGGAATACCTCAGCCCAGAGGCTGGTAACTAAATTACAGCACAAAACATTCAGACACATACATTTACAATGAAAATGCCAGGGATGAAGAAAATAAATTACATTAACTTCAGCACTAAAATGTCTATGTAGGCAAACACTGAAGAGAGATGAACTGTGAAGTCTGTGTGTTGTCCTAAACAAAATGCAAGTCTTAAAGAATGATTTTTCTTCATTATTCAATAGCATTTCCTAAAACATACTGAATGTTTTTTGGAGTCTTCATTAGCATGTGACCAATGTGAAACACAAATTAAAGTTGTAGTATGTTTCTAAATCAATTTAAAAAGAATATATACAGCCTATTTAAGGGTATCCTTTCAAGACTCCTCAGCCTCTAGAATAAGCTATTAGTATGCAGTCTCATCAGCTGACCCTCACATATGAAATGCCACTTTCTATTCTGTTTTTGAGCATGCACGTTTATAGTCTGCAGGCTTAGCGCAGGGAAGTTGCTGTAAACAAACACCACACTGTCTGCCTCAGGGACTCTGCTGCTCCAGTGGGACTTGCACCCCTCAGTGCCCAGGATCACTGGCTGAGGCTTCCTTGGACAAGTTCCCAATGGACTGGGCAGCATGCAGCACCCACATTCTCAGCTGTTCTCTCCCTGATCCAATCCAAGCTGACAGGGAATGACTTCTGCTCCCTCTCAGCCTGGACAGGGACTGCTGTCCCGTGAATGACCTCTGCAGCATGCCAGGCAGCCCCAGCAGGGAGGAGGATGAAAGCAGCCCTGCTCCCCAGAGTGATACTGGCTGTGTGCCACAGCTGGCTGCAAGATACCTCCTTCCTCTGCCATGCATGCCCTCAGTGGGCAGAAGGGGAAGGGTGAGCGAGGCCAGGAGAATAACACTCAATCAGCAAAAAGGCAGCAGATTCAGGATGACTAGAAGGCATTCAGAAAACACAGCCCTCAAAACACATTATCACCACCACCACCACTTGACAAATTAACACTATTTGTGTGACCTCATAAAGAGGGACAGACAATTTCACAGCTTAAGTAGCAGTCCCCCTGCTCATAGTGATAGACACCAGTTTTCACTAGCAGCTCAAGAAATCTGAATTCATGGGTTGGCAGAAATTGAAACAGAGGTAACCATCTCAGAAGACCTGAAAAGCAGATGCATCAAAGTTTGAGATATATCATTGGAACTTAAGTGTTGTGGATATAATTTCCCCAAATCCATAAACCATTGAGCTATTGAGGCATCTTGTTTCTGATTCTTTTACTAATAAAAATTTCCTTCAGTATATAAAAACTCATCGCAGACTATCTTTCATCTCTAAATCTCCCAAAATAAGGATTTAATGAAGATTTGTTTTCTGACATGCCAATTTAATACAATTTATTTTGCTAATGTATGCTATTTAGCAGGCTTTGAAACACTGCATTTTATATGAACAGTGGCTAACTACTACCAGTTAAAAATATCAGTATGAAAATGTAAGCTATAAGCCACTATTCCTGCCAAATACATTTAAATTTAACTATAGGGAAGCAGGTTTAAATCTACATCAAATTTCAGTAGACTGACCTGGCTGGCTGCTCCAACCTCCCTAACACAGCCAACAAGCCTTTTAATGGTAATCCCCCATTCCTTTGACAACCCTTGAAGAAAATCACTCTCTCCCACATTTGATATTCAAAATATTTCAGCAAGTTTCCAAGCCATTTTTAAAACCCGCCTGAAGTCAGCATTAGCAGTTTTCTTGGACACTTTAGTGTCTTTTGACATAGGTTAAACCTTGCACACATGTTTAGCCTCTCCCCCTCTCCTAATTTGAGATCTGCTATGTCAGAATGAGCATGTGTGCTCTATTAAAAAAAAAAAGGGTAAAAAAAAAAAGTGATGAAAGTGTGCCCTCTTTCCCATCAAGACTGATCCCACTACTACAGTTCTGTTCCTGAAATCCTATAGCATGCTCCACCAGCTCCTGGTGAAGGGATAATCTTTTCACCTGCTGGAGGCAGCAGTCAACTCCTGAAAAACAGGGAACAAAATCAAGAACACATGCATTGTGTCCATTTGCTTGCATGGAGCAGGCACGCTCAGCATTTTGGAATGACAAACCCAAGAGGCTTAACATGCCAAAATAAAGATTTTTTTCAGTGAGTCTCCTCTTTCATACTGCTTAAAAATCATGCCTATTTTAGGTCTATGGTATTGTGGTGGTTGTTTTTCCCAAGCATCTGATCCGCACTGAACTAATTCTGTACAAATATTCATGAGCATGTTTAACAAGTTTTAACAAATGGAGCAGGCATCTTGCCAGTCACAGCTGAATAGCAATGAAATCTAAACACACATTTCAGGAAAAGTTATTCATTATTTCAGAAGAAAGTGGGAGGAGATACTGGTGTTACTTATTTTACAATATTTCTGTTACACCCTAAAAATTAACAAGGAAATATCCAACCATAGCCAAACATGAGGGGCACACACAAAGCATAAGAATCCTTACATGTGCTTATTGTAATAAATTTGTAATACAAAGAATTTGCATTTTAGCATTTAGCAATTAAACTTTTCCTCCCAGTAGAGCACTTTGGGTGTTTGTTTGTTGGGTTTATTTGGTTTATTTAAATAACCTATTTTCACTCTTTCATTCCTTTGGAGGTGCATTCTATTGCATTCTAAATTATTTCATGTCTCAAGGCAATATTAAGAATTTGAATAACAAAAAAACCCCTACAGTGATCAAATTTAATCACTTTCTCAGTATTTTAGGCTCATTATGACCATATTTAAAAACAAAAAGTTATAATGCTACCACCCACATGTATCTTTAAAAAGAGAGAAAATGAACAAACAAGATATGCATGACTAATTTTCCAAAGCTTTTTGAGGTAGCATGTGAAAATGTAGTTTTTAGGAATGTCTTTTCTTTATAATGCAGGAAGTTCACCTAGAAGCCCAGACATTTAAGCTAAATGCCAGCTGTACATACTCAGCTTTGACAGCCAGGGATCTCTACACTGTCTTCTGTTATCTGCTGACAGTGTTCAGGTTTTCAGTGCTGTCACACTGTTTCCATTTATTCCCAGGAGGAAATTAATACTGATTGCCTTAAACCAGTGATTTCACTTGGACATACACCTTTTCACCTTTTTCTCTCTCTTCCCTTTTTTTTTTTTTTGTCATTGTTGTTTTGGTTTAAATTACTATTAGGTAGGATACACATTTTTCTGAAGTATATTCCTTTCAGCACACAAATTGCTTAAAATCTTACATATAAGCTTGTATTTTGTCCTCCTACACCCAGAACTCTGAAATACTGAAGGTGATGAGTTTTTGTCAGAAGGTAATCTGGGAAAAACAACAGATTACTCCATACTTTAATGGAAAACACATGACAAAGCAAGTGTATGCTAAACACCAGTAGGCAGGCTTATGCTTAGTATATTAATTTAATAATTCACTCAACAAGTTGCAAACAGGTTAATTGTGTCAAGAGAATTTTTGACCATGGTAGTAGTCTTTCATGCCTTAATTCACATGTGGCATTACCTCAGGTTGATTGGAGAAAAACAGCAGAAAAGCCAGAAATCCTTTAAAAAGTTTGTTTATCAACAAGAAAGCACAACAGAGACAAAAAAGAAACAATGGTCATCTTCATTAAAAGCCTGCTCAGAAAACTGAATGGTACCTTTTGAATTAGAGCAAACTGATCTGATCACCCAAGAAATAACTACAAACAAACAAACAAACAAACATAGTATGAGAAGGAGAGGGCTGCAAGCCTTTAATTGTGTCCCAGGTTTTCAGTACACTTGCAGAATTTATCTTTTTTATATAAGAGTGGTAAATCCTCAGTACAATTACACTGCTCTATATCAAACTCAAAAGCAACTAATGCAAGCAGAACCTTACCTTTACAGCTGCTGTCACTGCAGCAGTGGCTGCCAAATTCAACCCTTGCCTTCCAAAATTCACCATGGTCTCATAGCCTCTTTCTTTGGCTTGGACAATGTACTCATCAATCTCCTAAAAGAAAAACATTTTAATTTTTAGAAGGCTGTTAATAAGAGAGCAAAATTACACCACAGTTTTATTTTTCCATCAGTAAAGGAAGGCAGAAGAAATATTTAAGAAAATATTTAATGGGATATATCTTTGTATTCAGATGTTTCGTTCATTACAATTCTCTCATTTAAAAAAAGGATTATATGTGGTCAAACAAGAAGATAAAGTAGATCATTTTTGTACAGCTCAGAAACATTGCAACAAGTTCCTTACAGAGAGTAAGCTTAACTTGTTGGACAGAAGCTTTTCAAGAAATAACATCATCTAACATGAAGAAGCCAAGGAGCTCCCCTAGAAAGGTAGAGCCGACTTAAAAAGAACTTCCAAAGCTGCCACGGCTTTGAAATAGTTAAGTACCAAGGACAATATAGTCATGACATTTATCTCTAGCTCTGGTAAATGCCTGGAGTTGAAGATAAAAGTCTGCAAGGTACTTCCCAACAGCCTGCAGACTACAGGGAAGTATCCCTTCACCTTACAAAGTTGCAAATTGTTTCTAGCACAACCTTCAGAAGGTCAAGATGACCTCACTGTTCCCATCTGTGGCAATCTCGTCAGCTACTTGCTTTGCCTAATAAAGGCCAAGACAGCCTTATGAACTGACCTTTAGGAATGCTATTTTCTGTAGTGTGAGGTTTCTCAGTGCTTGTCTTCACACCTTTGCTAATTGCTCTTTCCAGGCATCCAAACAGGATGCTGAAAAAGAGCTAAGCAGAGCTGTGTCCCTGTCATACTTTGGCTAAAGCTAACCATCTTCTAGCTATTTTTATATTTGGGTATTTACTGTTACAGACTGGTCTACCCTTAAAACTCAGTAACAAGTCTCTCCTCTTATCTTGTCAGTTTGCAAACCAAAAAAAGTCATCAATGTCAATCATCCTGAAAAGTGTTATTACTAGTTTATGCTAGAAAAAAAATGTTAACATCAACAGCTTTTAGTAAAGCTGTGTTCATACTTCTGTGCAGTGAGTACTGTGCACGTGCTTGCAGTGGAAAGTCAAGCTGCATCACTTCCACTCAACTGGGCTCCTCAGAGTGCACCAAGCAGAGCAGGGAACACCAAGCTCTCATCACAAGAAGAAGCAGGACCTTGTCTGCTCAGGCAAGTTAAACAGAAGCACAGACATGGACAGTCATGTGCACTTGCCTCTGCTAGTCCAAATTCATGCTGCCAGGCAAGACAGTAACAAGCTGCTCTGCTTTTATAGTGTATCTAGCAACAGCGTTTATTTCAGCATATGGTGTTTCCATATTAGGCACTAAAAATCTGAGAAGTAATTTCTTACCCTTTCTTTAGAAGAAAGCAGTGGGTGGAGGAATTTTCTGTAGATTAGACTTGCCCCTCTAGTATATGGGGAAAGGAGCCAGATAACAAAAGCTATCTTCAGTTCATAGTACAGTGGAAACCTACAGACAAGTTAAAGGTTGCACAAAACCAACAACTGCAGTAAGAAAATGCACAGTAATTCATCATTATGAAGAGATCTTTTAAAAAAATCACAATTATATTAGCATATAGGATTCTTCAAATGCAATAAGCTACATTAGAAAAAAATTAAATTAGTTATGGATTTATGGACTACTGTCATTTAAGAAATGACAACAGTTAATATACTTGCTTCTCATTATACATTCCTGCACAGATAAATTCTAGGCCATCCTTTTAAGAGTTCTATTTCCCTGCTCAGTTCGTACAGTGAAGCTGGAAATGTTACAGTCCCTACTTCAAGTCACAGTGTACAGCAAACTTGAAAACAGATGCAGTTCATCTATGCACCATGATCTTTTCCTGTGAAAAGGACTATTCAGCAAGCACAACTTCTTTATACAAAATAAATCAGTACAAATCAAAAAACATCAGAAACAAATACAGTTTCCTCTAGAGTTCATAAAAAGCAGGGTCTTACCAAGAGACTGTTAGGTCAGTTATCGTTTCAGTCACTGTATAAAGAGCAAACACAATCCAGTACATCATCCAGCGAACCTGAAAATTAAAATACCATCTTCACTAAGAGCTCTGATTTCACCTTTACACATAATATACCATACACTGTACAGTTTGTTCAGAGTTGTCAAAGCAAGACATTCAACAGTAGCTCAGACTTAATAAACCAAGTATCAGGTGAAATGATCAGGTGAAGATCCTGAAAGCTTTCTGTTCACAAGTAGAACTGGTGACAGCTGCAATAAGCTCACTGAAATGGCTGTGTTACCAAGGTCACCACCTCACCTAGGCTGGTTTCACAGATTTCATTCTGCCTCTACAAAGCTACAGTCATATGAAAAAAAAAAAATACCAGTGCAGAACTGATAGATTATCCTAAGTATGAAGAGCTATTGCCACTGTAACACTAAAGGATATTTCATTCTCTTCCACACTCAACTATATATTCATACATAAGTTTATGTTCATACCAAGCACACAAAAGGCATCATTAGTGAAGCAGCCCTTGCTTTCATTTCACAGTATGTGTTATTCAGCTTTACATTAAGTTCCACGTGTGTGCTTATTGGTATGGTATTAACACTGAGGCAAGGCAACATAAAAAGCATTTTCATCGAGATTTTAATTCTGTTTATATGCCAAGAACTACAAAATTGTTGTTAATAACAAAGTTTGCATGTTAATGCTTCAGGGGTTTACAGGTATAAACTTTTTTTTATTTAAGGTTTGCACTATATATCATTGCTTTGAAATCAGACAATGTTCTTAAAATAGTATAGTTTGTTTTATAACAGTTAAGAGACTCACTCATTTTTCTTGAGCATTTGTTCAAATTTGGTTGCCTAAGCTGATTACATCTTTCAGAATAAATACTACAGAAATAGTTCCCATGCATTTGTCTTCCTTAAGCTATCAGATGCCAAATGCAATGTATTTCCAAAATGGGTCACTGTAAACCACCACTGGTTATTTGTACAAACTGAACATCCACATGTTGTTTAAATTCCTAAAAAAAAAAACCTGCAACAACACAAAACCATTTAAAAACAAATAAACAAAAACCCAAAAAAACCAAACCAGCAAAGAATAAAACAAAACCACAATTGTTAGAGACTAGTTTGAGCCCTAAATTCATGGTACTCTCTTTCGAAGGGAGGATATAAATACACACACACACCTTCCCACAGAGGATGTGGATCAGATTTAATCTTCACTTTTAAAACAATCTTTTTTGAAGTGGATTTAAATAACTACTCAAAACCTAATGATACACTGCTGCCTATTTCATGGATGTGCATATTAGTTTAAAGCCACTTCCTCTGTCAGAACCTGAGACCCATTTATCTTAAATGCTTTTCAGTGTTTCAGTTTGAAAAGAAACTCAGTCATGTGATAGCATTCTTCACTTCAGTCTCTCAGAGGATTTAGATATTTTAGGCTTGAATAAACGAAGACAAATGTACACAACAGCTGAAGTCACTGCTGACAGGCCATGTGACATTTAGACTGGTGACCCTTCCATGAACCTGAGTCAACACCTGAATGAAAACAAAATTAAATCCAACCTTGCCCCATCAACTTAAGCATAATGCAATGCAATTTTTAAGATGCCATGCAAGACTGTATTTTTCCCCAAAATTATTTATGCAGGCTTTTCTTTCTTTAATCAACACCGATCTACCTAATCAAGAACAACAGTGGAAGTGGAATTTCTCCTGGACTGCTAGGAACAGTAAAAAAGCCCTGCAGAAGGGCACATGAGATGTGCCAGGAGTCCTGCTGAGGACTGGGCAAAGATTATATAAAACACAAATCATATTCTAGTACAAGTAATGCAGTAGTTACCACAAGTATCCTTGACAAATGAACCTGAGTGACTTAGAGAGGTTTTCATACCAGGAAAAAAGAAAAAAAGCCATGAAAAACTGAAGGTCAGATTTCACACTACCCAGAACACTGTCATCTACTTCAAGTAACAGAGGCTTCAACTGAGTTTTATTTTTTCATGTTAAAAGAGTGATCACACATTTTTTTCATTGAATTTTTTTTTTCCTAGCATCCAAGTGTTAAGCTCATCTTTGTTGACTCTGGTTGGAGCACATTCTTTCAGGTCAGGATTTTGAAGCCAGGATTTGAAAAGGTTGGTCTGTTCAGACTTATAAACTACATTTCAGATGCTTATTTCCAGTCCTTTGGTGCAATACAGTGAAAAAACATCTCAAAATATCTTAGTCAGCTCCATTACACCAGGGTAATTACAAGAACAAATAAATCTCCTCAAATGCACAGATTCTAATTTTTAGCATTGAAGTCCCTAAATCTTTTAAATTACCATAATCAGAAATTTTTCCCTCAGAAATAATCTTTGACCAATTTGCTGCATCATGACCTTCACAACAATTCAAGATATCTATTCTTTTTGTTTGGTTGGTTTTCAGTGGTGAAAGTAGTGGCTGAGTAAAATATTTTACTGTTACAAAGCTCTTATCAATTCAGCAACAAACACAGATGGCTCCTGAGCCACACAAAACCCTGGAAAAGAAGTTGTGCTTGGGCCATAATGTGAGTAGTAGCAGACCTGTGCCATTTGGAAAGCTGCATTTAAATCTAAACCATTTACTGGAAAAGAAAATGACCCAGCTGGGAAAATGACAGCAATGGATCATCCCTAAGACCTATCTGGACAGTCAACCCAACCAGCAATGCAGTGATAACTCACTGATGAATCACTGTCATGCCCTGCTAATGAAAAAGTCACTGAGATGGCTCTTATTCATCTTGGCCCTATGAATATTTTGTACATGACTGCAAGTTCTGGGACAGTTCAAAGACCACAGGCTCACACTAAAAGAACTGAAAAAATGTAACTCCAGGCCCTACTAGCAGGGGTCCTGTGTTAGAATGCCCAAGAAAGACAGTTAGGTCATAGCTAAGTGGAAAACTGAGGTGAGAAAAATATCTCAGCATTCTAAAATATTACTTCTCTTTTTCTAGAAAACATAGTGCAAGAAGCAATGATAACCTCTTCAATTCAAGTGATTTCCTTTATTTGGTTTGGAAACTGCTATGCCCTACTTAGCTTGTGGATCAGTTTTGAAGGAGCAGGGAGGAGGAAAAGCAGATTATAAATTCCTTGCATTATAGACTTTCCTGACAGAGTAATACAAGCATGAGACAGAGAAAATTCTCCTCTTAGTTTTGGTGATTTTTTTCCTCCCATGAGTTTAGTTCTGGCAGGCACCAGCTCTATCTCACAAATAAGCTCTAATCAGCTTGTACACAGAAATCAGAAGTACAAATATGATATCCTTTGAAGCCTTGATAGGGTAATCAGACTAAATTAAGACATTCAAGGGGAGGAACTGCAGCTACCACAGTTTACAACTACAACCAGGTACAAAGTGGAGACATCACACATCAGACAACAGCCCCAGGTGACAGCTAGGGCTGCTGAGTTAAGAGTAACTGATGGCCCTGACCCCACCCTGAGTCAGGCAGCCAAGTTAAGGCCAAGATTCAGGACAGGTTATTTGCTGAAATGAAGCCAAGCTGTCTCTTAAAACAGGGAAGTAACTCAGTGACTAAAGCTCCTTGTGACTGCAACTGGTTAACATTCTCATGATTGTCATCATTGCTCACACTGACAAGTAAATAATTTAATAGCTTAATTAAAAACTGAAGTAACTATAACTGTGTTTTTCTCCATCTTTCTCTTCTATCTGTTCTGCTTCTTGTCTCCATACCACCTTAACCAAATCTTTTCCTTCCCATGTTACCTTTTTTCTCCTCTTTTAGGAAAAATAGATTAACAAGAACTAACCTTCTTTTAGGTAGATTTTGAGTTCCCTACTGAGCTCCATACAATGATATTACGCTGCTGCTGCTCTTCCAGTGGTCACTATGACTCAGTTTGTCAATATTTATACTTGAGGTGTTGGCAGAATTCGGAAACTTTCATTCTACCCTCTGCCTATAAACGCATTATTTCTTGTACTTTGCTGAAATGGAACCAAGACTTGAAGGTTTAGGTTAGAAATACTCTTTAAAAAATCTATATACAGCATAGTGTGTTGAACATGTTTCTGCACAAAACTATGTAAAGTGTGAGATACCTTAACTTTAGCCCTCCAAACGAAATCAGAGGATTACCACTAGGTTCACACAAGTGTGCTATCTAACAGTAAGACAGTCAATTCAAGCTTTAACATGATTTATTACACAATGAAAATGTTGCAGATCTGTATCAGCAGAGGTGTGTAATTAAACAATTAAAAGGAACAAGACTTACATATTCCTTCACATTTTTTGTCTTCACAGCTTTGTATGAGTAGTATGCAGGGTACAGCATCCCAAACACCAGCCTATTGGAAAACAGAAAGAGCCTTAGGATCTGTTACACTGTATATGACAAAACAGTGACAATACATCATTACAACAATGCAGCCAACTTCATATAAAAAATCCTGTTCTTGAGCATTAAAAAAAAAAAAAAAAAAAAAAATCAGAGTTATATGTTCCTTGGAGGAAGTTTCATGATAGACAAAACTAGAACAACATGAACAGAAAAGGGTGTGTGCCCTAAAGACTACAAACTGTTTTGTAAGTCTGTTTCTAATAGATAATGTAAAACCAGTTGTTCTGGTTCATTTACAAGTAAAACCAGTCCTGCAGCCTGTCCACACCAGAAGATAGCCTGGCAGTGCTATCACACTTTAAGAGCCTCTGAACCTATCAGTAGTTAATCACAATCATCTACTTTTATCAGATTATCAGAAGTTTATTTCCAAAAGAATTTTAAGACAACACTGACTTACAAAATTTCATCTCCTTTTGCTAGAACTCTGCAACACCAACATTTAGAAATGTGGAAAATGGAGGAAAAGTGGGAATTAATTGAATTTATTTTTGTCGCTGTGGAAAACTCTGTTCAGTAACACACCAGCTCTAACATCTCTCACCCTCCCTTATTCTGGCTGAAATTATAACTATTAAGTATCAGAGATAAGAAAAGCCTTTGTTCATCCTTTAACCCAGACTTTATAAGGGTGGAAATTATTTGTTCAAAGATAAGATACAGAAGAGGTTCCTGAACACCATAACCACCACCAACTGTCTGACATGCATAATAACCCCAGCAGTTACTGGTCATCTATGCACCTCTCCCTAATTCTAAAAATAGCACCCCAGAGTTATTTAAATAACTATTGGTAGCCTGCTCATGTAAGTGTTTTGCAATGAAGCATATGAAAGGGAAACAGCTTGAGTCTTTCACTTTGCAGATTCTTCAGCTATACTTTTCCACTCACTTTACTGTCAGGTAGCATCAGTTCTGTAAAGGAAATAAACAATGTATTTTTAAATTTAAACAGCAATTTATCCTCTGAATGTATCACTCTCGAACTGCTATAAACATGAACTGGGACAAAACAGAATTTTAAGAACACTTCTTCAGAAACAACTGATCTTAAGCAGAAAGCTTATTACAGCAACAGTAAGACAATCATAAAACTAAAGATGACCTCAAGTTAAATAAGAGCACTAGCATAAGACAAACACAACAAAGGTTTTTCCTATCTAGAAAAATCTGTTACTCAATACTAATCAAATCAGGAGTTAAAAAAATACCTAGTTTAGTAACTACTTTTTCTTTTAAAGAATTTTTCTGGAAATCACTTTAAAACTACAGAGTGCAGTGGTTAACACCACAATATATCATTATTATATTATTCTATGATATTGTTATTATTTTATTATATATACACCACTATATAATAATTTAATAGTATTTTCAATACTGCTGTTAAAATGGAAGTCTTGGAAAAACTTCTGTTCGTTCACTAGAAGTGGGTAGATAGGATTAAAACAAAGTATCAGCACATTTAGTCAGTAATGATAGGAACCAGGACTGTAAAGTTTTTATCTCCTTACAGCCAGAGCTGACATGGAAAGTGTGGCATGATGCTGCTGCCAACTCTGGCACCACTATCTTCTCCACACAGGCAAACTCCTCTGACTTTAGTTAAGTCTACCAGGCAAATTTACAGGCCAAAAGCCAACTTGTCAACAGTGAGTGCAGCAAAAAAAAAAAAAAATCCCTTTTGCCAGCACATTCCCTTTTACCTTCCATCTCAGGGTGATGGATCAGTACAGTGGCACAGGAGATCACTGCAGCTCACTGAGGCACAAACAGCCAGAAGAGGAACAGCAGGGAGCCTGGGCACACAGATGGCTACAAGAGCCCCACATGTTCTAGTCCTTTTCCTCTTTGGATCCACACCTCCAAAAAGCTCAAAGCTGTCAGCAACACCTACTGCTACATATTACAAGCACATCCATCCTCTGATATTTCTACAGAAACTGTACAACTATTTGAAGGATGTTCCCAATTATTCTATGGCTTTTCAAATTAAAAAGCTTGAGGGTTATTTTTCAAAGTGTGGTTTGTATTTCACACTGAGTATCAGCACACTGCACGAATGTAGCAGACAAAAACAAAGGCAGTTTCCATAGATGGAAACAGATTTCAGCTGATTGTGACATCATTTACTTTATATTATTAGTAGATACATGGATAATCCTGCTTACCAATGTAATTTCACTGCCAGTTGTAAGCCCAGCTATTTCAGGTTTTTAGCTGGACTCAGTAGCTACCATAGCATTCCAGTTTTGGTACAGCCACCTCCTCTACAGACATTCTGCTCATGTAAAGAGAAATGTTTCTCAAATATATTAGGAGATTAAAATAAAAATACAAAGAAAAAAGTATCAAAGAGCCTTTAAGTCTGAATAAAACAATGAATTTGCATATCCATATAGCTGTATTTTTTAAAAACCCAACCTATTTCCTGTATTATCACATAATCTATGGTCTTACAGTTTTAAAAACTTCAAAGTAAATAATTGCTTGAAAGGCTCATTTATGAAGCAAATCAACTGAGTTTGCATCTGACTGATAACTGAAATATCAGTCATCTGTACACATGTTGCTCTGGCACTGAACATATTTCACCTGGATAGTAAACAACTCTAAAGCCACAGTTTTAAAAAAATATTAAAAATAAAAGAAATGAAGACACAAATAAAAGTCACTCAAAAGTACTACTTGCATCCAGACTCCTCAAACACTAAGCCATTAACATTAGCATTAAGGGGTCAGTCTGTTCACATTGCCAAAGTATTGCCCAAAGCATGGAATAGTGTTTGGCACTTTACTCTTTCGTTCCTCCAAAATGCAAAAAGGGAACTCTCTGTTCCTTAACCTAACAGTTAAAGCAATCCAGAAAACTCTTTTAGTATGAGATGCTTTGGAGACAGCACCATTCACTAAATTCCCTAAAAATTTTGTAGTAGAGGTGACACCCATTTGTCCACTCACTTAAAGGCTGAGGATCTCCACAGACTGATACAAAGCCAGACACTGTGCACATCTCCAGTAGGAATATGTACCTACACCCTTGAGTGGCAGGCTGGAGAATAAAAGAATCCTCCATGCCTCCACAAAACCAAGGACCTGAATATAAAGGCCTGATAAACTGCCTTGCTCTGCTGACCATGTCCAGTTCCTCTTCTCAATACTAAGTGTTTCCCAGTTACATTAGGAATAGCTTCCATCCCTGTCAGAAACATACACAAGTTTTTTCTAAGAGCTGCTCAGACAACATGGAAATATCAGAAGTAATGTAGGTGACACTGTACTATGTATGCAGAAACGAGGTCTGGTGGTGGTAATACAATTTTACTTCTAGTTGAACTATAAAACTATAATTACTATTCCACATATGGTTAGCAAGTTTAGCCTAAGCAAGATTTCATTTGATAGGAAGTTTGCTAGTGAAAACTATAAACAGCAGAACAAAAATCTAAAGAACAATGCTTGAGCAATCTTTGGCTGGCTGTTCTTGGCTGTAAAAAAGGCAAATAGAGCCACAGGCCTTACCAATGGGATTTCAGTCAGCACACACTGGAAAAGGAGAAGCATTTTTGCTTGGACTGTATACTGCCCATATACTTCCAAGCCACTCCCACCAAAGACCAGCAGTTTGGACTTTGCTCTCCTTTTGTTTTGGCTACCAAGTGATGAGGCCACAGTTATGGGTTAAGTTTTACCTACTATGCACCTCTGTGGCACTCTCAAGCTTGAAATAAGGCATAAGGAGTATATGGAAGAATCCTGCTCAGGGGGAAAAGCCAAAAACCCTCCATGTGTTGGGTTGACCCAGACTGGACACCAGGTGCCCACCAAAGCCATTCTGTCACTCCCCTCCTCAGCTGGGCAAGGGAGAGAAAATACAACAAAATCTCAAAGTCTGTGGGGAGAGGTAAGGACAGAGATCACTCACCAGTTACTGTCATGGGCAATTGCCAACCCCGTTTGGGTAACTTGGTTGTTAATCTATTACCAATCAAACCTTGACACACAAACCCAGTACACTGCCAAAAAAGCAAGATTCTCAAATCATGCCTCAGCCCTCCCCCTGAGTGTTACAGCTAGGTAGTGACTTCCAGACCAAGCCAGCTACGGTTCACATGTCCAGACAAACAAAAGCTTGCCCTGGCATTTTTGCCCGGAATGTTTTTGAAAAGCACTACACTAAACAAAGTCATTCTGTCCAGCACCTGACAGAATTTAGTTCCATTTTGCTATTCTGATACACAATACTAACCACACAATCTACAGTAAAACACTACATATTCAAGTAACTACAAAAATTACACTTTGACCAAAATGCTAATCTGCTACAGGGACAGGGGAGCATGAGGATCATCTCCTGAACCCCCCAAGAAATTGTATCTTACTTCTTCTTCCAACCCCCCTGCATTGTGCAAGGAGCAGGGAAAATCATGTAAATCCTATTAAAAGAACACATCTGCTAACAGTAGCAAGCTTTAAATTCAGCAACTCCTTTAGCAGATTACAGTTACCAAAATGCAGGAATGCAATCAGAAACAGGTCTGTTAAAATCTTCACAGCATTCTTATGACCAGAATATAAAAGCCAGAGGAAAAAAATGTCTTAACAGTCAAAGAATATACCCAGAAGCACTGACAGATCTGAATAAAGCACATTCTTGAACAGAGCAAGGCAGCTATTAACTTTCCAACTTAGAAAGCTGGAATTCTCCAAAGCAACTGCCAGATATTTCCAAAGCACAGCATAACCAATAGTAAGGCAATTACTCAAGCAGTCAGAATCCACCTTAGAATTTTAATAGGAAAAGTGACATCCCTAGTGATTCCTCAGAAGTGATTCCTCAGAAACGTGGGACTTTTTTATGCCAGGAACTTTTATTTAAAGTGTCCCAAGTATAACAATTGCAAGCAGTCTGATAGGAGACAATTAAGCCTTTCTTCTAGTGCAGACCTCTAGGCTATGTTACAAGTACCCTATCTACTCATGTTTATGGACTAATTATTGATCTACCCCAAATTAGGGAACCTTTTGCCAGATAACTCTTCAAGTTGTCTCAACATGGAGATATCCCTGTCTGAACTCCAAAAGAAGTCTAAAAAGAGCACAACAAAAAAATCAGAAAAAAAAATTCTCTTCTGTAAAGGATGTTCTGCCCTGGAATGTGTGTGCAAGTGCTGATGTACTTATGGGCTCCCACAGCCCTCTGCAGGGGCCCGTGGCAGTCTGGAACAAGGGACAGCTAAAAAACAACTCCTGAAGCAAAATCCAGGCTACCCTCACTAATGAGTCAGCCTGGAAACTCTTTCACATGGTCAAGTTGCATCAGTGTTTTAACACAGTTCTCCCAGTCACCCTTCTCACGAGTTGACAGGCCATTAGTGGTACACAAAACCTGTGAATCAACTCACCTCCTGCTCACATATAGATCCTGTACAGTGAAGTTCTTGGGGAAAAGCTACTTGTGTATCATTCTAACTCAAAGAATCTGCACCTGTGCCTGGAAATAGTGCCCAAAACTTGTGTCCACAACTGAGCAATTTTTCTTGTACTGCTGGATAGCCTAGAAATATTTTAACACAAGGGCATAAGTCTGGAGATATCATCACCATGTCATAAAAAACCAACAAAAAACCCCAAACAGATAACAAATCCTGTTCAAAACACAATCAAAAGGCCCAACAAACCCAGTTGTACAGAAAATTCCAAAAAGCTAATCCTGGAAGGCAAATAGAAATTGTTACAAAACCCTTAGTCACTTCTCTGCATGAGCACCTATTCACCTCTTGCTTTTATGATACATGTTTGACTCCTGCTGTAAGAGCGTCCTGCCCATCCCGGCACTCCTTCCTGTTTACAGCCTGCAGGGCTCAGCAGGGGCAGGGCATCAGCTGAGCTCACACCTCCCAAGCACTCCCAGCCAGGAGCTGCAGCCACACCATCTGCAGCACTTCCTCGAGATAAAGAGCAAACACTGAACGCCTTCAAATACAGAACAACCCTTATAAGAGAACTTAAATCTCCCACCTAGCTCTCACCTCAAACTCAACAGCAAAATTTCATCTCTGCTGGAGAAGTATTCATTTTCAAAGCTGCTCACACTTACTTAAATCTCAAATAAGTTATCTTCCTTCAAACACGTGAAATCATCTCTGACTTCTCTGTTGCTAAGATTTCTTACCACTGGAAGCAAAGTGTTTGTGGCCCCATGTCAGCCAGCTGTGGTATCAGGCAGGAGCACAACTGAACACTGAGAAATAGCCAACAATTAGGAACAACTGCAGGTACTTCTCAGACAGCTCTTAAGACAGCCCTGCACATGACTTTGATCAAAGAAAAAGATGTGTCCTTGCACTGAACTGTGCTTTTCTTCTAATGATCACCAAGGACTGACAGCTGAATTAAGGATGTCAGAAGAAACAAATTAACTAATTTGCTATTTTTCATGTTTTAAAAAACATCAAACCAAGCCTAGCTTTCAGGAGATATTTTGTATTTTCATTTAGTATATGCATGAATAATCTTATTTCATAAAGCAGGTAAACAAGATACAATTAAGTCTACAATTATTTTTTTTTTAAGTTTAAAGATGAAAGTTGATACCTACATGCATGTTCAAAGGAACTGTCACATTAAGAGTTTACATAATAAAGGTAATTGACAGATGACAGAGAAACACACTTAAGAGCTTCCTCGATTTGGAAAAAGTTCTTTACACTTACTGCTCTTGGAGGTATTACAACCTACACATACAGTTTTCATGAGCAACATGATCCTCTCCATTTAGGATGCTTCTGAGAGCTCCTAAAAGACATGGGTAATTTAATGCAGATGATGTGCTGAACAAGATTAACAGGAACATTACAGATCTAGAATGAGGTGTTTCATTTTGTTATGAGGTTTAAAGTTACCAATACACTTGGTAGTTTCTTGGCTTCCATAAATTTAATTTTAAAAACTACCAGCACTCTTATTTATACTACTTAGTTTTGGGCCTAGTGTCTTCAAAATTATGTTGGAAGCGTCTACAAATTTTTAGGTCTATTTCTGTGTAAAAACATGACTTCCTTCATATCAAGGAGAAGAATCCAGAAGACACCTTAAAACACCTTCCATTGCCATCTATATGGTATATTGGAAAATTGTTCATTACAGTAACTTCAGTAACTTGGGCCAAGTCAGCAGCCACTTCTTCTCAAAGGTTTCTCTGCTCTGTGCCACAGGAAATTTTGAAACAAGCAAAGTTAGATGGATGTTTGGAGAACCAAAGCTAGCATAAAGAAAACAAGGCAAAGATTCATCTTGGTACTGCCAAGTCCTGCACATTTTTAAGCATGTTTAACAGTCTTAAAGCTTCAGCTCTTGGAAGTCACAGAGACCTCAGTCCTAGTGAAATGACCAGGTAACAATCAGATTTGCATACAAAGACAATATTTTATCCAGCACAAAATTGGAACAGAAGCAGTAATGCAGCACAGCTGAAGAGCAGCAATACTAATTAAGTGACAGAAGTTCTGCAGGTGAAAGAAAACTGAAAGAAACTCTGCCAAAAATACATGAACACCACATCCCTAGAATAAAAGTAAAAAAAGCCCAGCAGAATACATTCTCATTACAGCAACTGACTTGATTTTTAAAACAGCCTCACTCATTTAATGCATGCAAGTCCCAAGACAAGATAACTAAGTGTTTTGAGTGGCAATAAACTCTTTCACTGCTGTGGGGGAAAAAAAAAATTGATTGCCTGAAAGGATCCAAGGCCAGCTTTTTATTTATTAAAGTTAATTTGGGCATATTTACCTGAGTTGTATTACCTTCAATCAAGCTGTAGAAGTCACAATGGGAAGCCCATGTATAATCACACACTATAGACATAAGCCTCAACTGCAGGAGATGGGGACAAATTTTTTGCAATAAAGTGATCAAATATATTTTCTCTATTGTCTCAGCAGCTGCCTAAAGAGAAAGTTTCCCGATGTACCCAATGCTTGAACTGTAGGTTCAGGAATCCAGTACTTTAATATCATTTTCAATATTAGAGGAAACCCAGTTTAGATTCTCTCAAGACTCTGAAGTCATGCCCATTTTCAACTGTTTTTGAAATCTAAAGCTTTATTCAGCTCTGACAAATGGCTTCAAAGCTAGCTACTCCACTGGAGTTCCTCTTCCAGGTTTGGCTGTCACTTCCAGCCTAGGCTCATCCCCTCCACCACCTCCAAATGCCATAGTCAAAAAATGGATTTCCACTTGGATTCTTACCTTTTCAACATTGGTTTTCACCCTACATCAAGTCTGCTAGAGACTTGACCTAATTTCACAAGTTAAAATCCACAGTCATTGTTTGCTGCTCTAAGAGTATCTTCTCTATTTTTGGAAATATTAATCAACATCAAAATAACTGGCTATAGGGAACTAGCATTTAAAATAGGAGTGGTCCCAAATAAAAACTATTCTGCTTATTCCATGGGAAACCACATTTTATTTTTGAGCTGTCTGTTAGTGTAAGGCAAACCACACTGCATGTAACCACCCATTCATATGGGTTGCATTTTAAAAAAAGTCTCCATGCTGCTATAGGTCACACTGTGTGGAATATTAATCTGTCTGCATGGCTCCAGAGAGAAAAGTGAAGTTCATAACCCAAAGGCTCAGAAAGGTCCTACTTAATCATTACACATTCTTGAATCCAAGGGTGTCATCAGAGACCAGCCTCAATGTCCTGCCTCTCCCAAAAAATGCTACAAAAATACCACAAATTGGTATTTTTGAGCAAAGTGCTAAGTGGAACCATATAACACCAACTCTTGAAGTAAAAGTAAGCATGTCTTATCTCTGCCCCAGAGAGCTGGTGGTTTTGTTTTTAATCATCCAAAGTTACAGACATTTCAATTTTTTGCCATAAGATTTTCAAACAATTCTGTTAATCTTATAACCCAGAAATGTACTTCTGAAGCCTCTTAGAGCATTCAAAGAACAAACCTTTCCATTGTACACAGGAAAAGGTTTCTGTGAACTTTGTATTTGGCAGATGCTGTTGAGGCAGCATCTGGACTTGTCATTCCCAAGGAACGTGTTTCCTCAATTCTATCTGGTACATAGAGAACTCTGAAGATTCTGGTAGACACCAGGTTCAGGCTGACAAGCACAATCTCTACCAACCTTATTCATGCAGTGTTATTAGTAACAAAAATACAATGCTAAAAGATAGCTTAATTTCCTCCCTTTTGAACCCAAATAATTTATGGGGTTTTTTTTTAAGACTAACGCATTAATTAGTTTGAGAGTTAGGTTTGAGGGTTTGTTCTCAAAAACAAATAAAACACACTATGCTGATTAACAAAAAAAATTTTCTGAGAGAAGAATTCTGTTAACACAATTATGTTTCACTGATTATATGTAAATAGGCTAAGAAACCAGAAGATACAAAAGAAATGTGTGCTTTTTCAGAAATGTTATTTTCCAAATGCAAATGTAAGATAATTTGTCCTATTCACATTATCCTCTTTATACAAATGTAAATTTCATTTTGTCTCAACCATTCAAGGCTAACTTTTAGACAGGAAAAACTACCCTTCAAAGTTCTATAAGTAGAATAGTAAAACCAACACTGCTTACATTGCAACTACAGCAAAGTAATGACTGCCAAAGCAGTCACATAAAACATATATTTTATGTTTCTGTGGCTATATTGCCTTCCAAGTAAACCATAAGCTGTTCACTGCTGAAAATTTTGAATAGGTCAGCTTCTAAAACATTCTAATACTAAATCCACTGCAACTGAGTAATCCTAGATGTGCCTTTAGACATCTATAAAGGCAATGATGCGTTCTAGAACAAAATCCTAATCTGGGGGGAAAAAAAAAGATTAGCAGACAGAAGTGAATAATGACAGCACAAAGCCAAATAATAATTCTTTGGGTTTTTTATATTAGTTTAAGGTAATGTTACCACACTTAAAAACTAATCAGGATATCTTTAAGCTAGTGACCATCTTCCTGACTCTTCACAGTTTTGATCAATGAGTTACAAAACAGGGTGGGGGGAGGAAATAACAAAACCAGACAGTGGTAGGAAGGCACAAGCACAAACTGTTTTCTGATTTTCCCGTTTGAGCACTGGAAGTTCCAACAGCTTTAACACAAAAAAGTACAGCATTATGTTAGGCTTCTCACATCAGGAAAAATTCTGCTTGGGAAATCCCTGCACTTAAAGCCAGGTTGCAGGCTTTTGAAATAAACTGCACCTAGTTTTCAACATCAAACACAAGTTCCAACTGTCTTCAGGATGCATGAGTAATGTTCCAAAGATGATAAACACAGGGCAAACATTCATCCAGTTAAACCCACCTCCATGTTGATGCTTGCAGACTGCTAGGAAACACAAGAGAAACAGAAGTAACGCCCTATTATTTTGTCAGTGATAAACTGAGCAGCAAAGCAACAGAGATGGCTGACAAGAAGCTCAGTGCAGAGATAGCCTCTGTGGGGTGTTTTATTTCCCTCATATACAAAATGTTGAAGTTGTGTTTGAAGTCATACTGGTCAGCAAAAAACTTGGAATCACCTTTCCTGCCTAGACCCTACACACATTTGATCCTACACACATGTGTCTCATTTGTCCTGGAGTAAATTGTTACAATCTAGTCTGGCAGGTCTTGACAACAGAGGGATTGTACTGTTGGCAGATGTAATATTTTATTCTATATAAACCTAGTACTTTCACAGGTTCCAAAATTTTGGAATTTCAAAAGCAGAATAAAGAGGACCAAAAAGGTCAGAGAAAGCTCCTTTACACATGGAACACTGGAACAGAGGACTTTGCCAGATATGTTTTTACACACATTTTGAAGATGATTTCTATCAAATGTTAAAATTATTGAGCCAAAGCAACTATTTTAAAAAAAAAAACAACCTGAATTTGGCTCAGGATCTTCCTCAGCCTTACACAAGCATACAGGGAGCTGCCTCTATGTACAAACCCAGGAAAGACAAGCCATTCTGTCCAGGCTGCAGAAGTGCTCAATTGCCCACAACGTGCTGGCTCAAAGCAGACATCGGTTTGTGGAACACTGCATGAGTGGAGTTTGTTTGTTTTAATTAGAAACATCCTTTTGTGCCAGATCATGCAGCTCTTGGTATTTCTTTATCTGTAACGCATAGGACACACATGTGGGGCTCAGCACATTTTGTAACACAGTACATGCCAAGACCATGAAGTAAGAATGTCACTCTCCACAGGACACCTCTAGACATGCTCCATCTGTTTTGAGCAAGCTTCAGTCCAGCCCCCTGCCACAGGCTGGGCACACTGAGCACGCTCTGCACTCACACCATCCCGTACACATGGCAGAGAAAAGGGCAGCTGGGCTGCAGAGCAAATGTTGATTTAAGGCAAGGTGTGCCAGACAAGCAGTCGGGACACTTCTTTCTTACATGTTGTCAGAGATAGTAATTTTCCATTGTACTAACTCAAGAGGTGTTACAAGTCACATACAAACGAGCAGAAACTTCTCATTGTATATATTAGGATTACCTCAGTGAGAAGCTGAACTATTGGAGAAAATAGTTCTGATGATTTCACTGCTAAATTATGTAAATGATTTTAAACTTTCACACAGTCAGGACAATACACTTAATCCCTAGACTTACATATGCTTACAGATTTCAACCCATGAAACTGAAAACCCTTTAAAAAATCTGACACCTTGTTTGATTAGAACAGCTGCACTGTTATTACTGGAACTAGATTCATAAGAAGAAAGAATAAGCAGCAACGTGAAAGCAAAGAATGTAGTTTCAGAGCACGCTTTAACCATACCCTAAAGCCTAAAATAATGCTGGTTTTGTCCTGCAACCTTTCATTCATAACACAGCACTTACCTAGCAACTACACAACAGCAGCGTGAGCTGGTGCAGTTCATTGCAACTAACAGAAGATTAACTTCTATCAACACTAATTTTCCTTCTAGTTGACAAAACAATCAGACCCACACAGTGGTCACAGAGTTTGGATCCTGTGGAAAGTGAATGAGGAGATTAGCACGAAATGCCAAGGATAACTGATACACAGTCACTGGTTCATTCCAGCTCTGTGATGAGAAACATTGCAGCGCATCTCACTCACACTGGGACAGCAACGCCTTTTTCCCCACAGGTGCAGCAGCAATTTATAGGCCTTTAAACTGAAGAATACCATCAGAAATTCAGCATCCAACAGCAGTTAACATCCTTCATGCTTCAGCTGCAACCATTGTGCCAGACAGCAGGCTACAAACAGTCAAAGAAACTCTCCCACAACTGGCTCTTCTGTCTTGATGATCAGGCTATTAAGCTATAGCTATTCCTTCTACACATATGGTGGTGTTGTTACCCAATTCCATCCGATGAGCTGTGATTGCTTCAAGACATGTTTGACAGCATGTTGATTAGCACACAAGAGGGTAAATATTTTTGCAGTTTATGCTTTGAATTTAAAAAAAAACTGTATTCCTAGAACAAGACATGATCTAGGTTTACAGTCAAAGCATACACAGTTACATAAAACATTATCTACATGCTAAGCCAGGTATTCCTGACAACAATTCAATCAACACAGAAGCTATGGCTTCAGCCACCCATTCTCAGATACGTAGTAATTCTAGGGGCAGCTGGACATCTGGAAATGTCAAACAACACAAGCATCAAAAGTAGAGTAAGATAATGCCTTGGAAACTACCATTAAAGAAACAGCTCCAACCTGTAAAGCAGCAAAGGCTGAGAGAGACTAATACTACTACCTAGCTTCAGGTCACCTTCTATGTCCCCCAGACAGTCTTTGCCCAGCTTAAAGTATTTAGTTATAATCTAATATCAGATTCAAGGGAATATTTGCAAGGCTCTAAACTTGGGGTGGGGAAGACAGAAATTATAAATACAAGCAAACAGAAAGCTAACTACTCATACCCAAGAGAAATACATCCTTCTGTGGAGCACTGCAACTTTTCCTTCCAACATTCATGAATGCTGACCTACTTAACTGGAAACAAATCACGTACTTGAACACGAAGGGAGAGTGTGCTGCAAAGCAACACAGATGGGGGAACTTTCATTTTTAAGAGAGGAGGGAAAAAAGTTAACAGATTACAGCAGACAGTCTGCTTTAACAGATTGCAAGAACAAAATGGCCATCTACTTTGTATTTAGGATGCTTTCACATCTTTGCTTGGCACAAGAGGATGGTCTGATCTCATCCATACCAGGCTGTGACTGACAAGTATTCAGTGTGTTTACTATTAAATACTGTCTCAGCAACTGATGTGTACACAATCCCTCAGACCTTACAAATGAGAAGAATGAGCAATCCAAACAGATGAAAAGTCAAGCACAAGCTCTATTTGAAGTTAACAAGATGGGCAGTCACAAATTTAAAAAATTACTTCCACCATTAAAGACTAAAAACAAGATGTGCCACTCTGAGAAGTTCTCTGAAACTCTGAATGAAATAATTTACTTTTTGCTGGTTTTGTTACATGAAAAAAAAGGAAAAACCCTGCAGCAAACATTCCAAAAATTGTTGCAACAGCCAGCATGGTTTAGAAATAATAATGAGCTATACTTACTACAACAGCACCCAATTGACACAGAATTTGAAAATGGAAAGATGTTTTAATTGTGCACTTCAAGTCTTCTGCTTCTTGACATAAAGGCATGCAATTAGTACAAGGTATTTCACAAGTTTGAATACCTAAGAGTAATAGCATTGATAGAGCAAAGGGAAAAGATTTCATTAAAACAAAGTTCTGCTGAAGATTATTATGTGGAACAGTGAATTTGAACCACTCCCTGTTTCCTGTGCATGACTCCTCAAGACAATTCACATGCAATTAAGAATTCAAATTCTCCACTAGCTCCATTCCCTAGTTCCTTAAAGCGTTAACCGAAGTATTTTAGTGGTGCTAATGAATTCCAAATTGCCAAGTCTCCAACTGAATCAGAAGGCAGTTTGCTTGGGACACGCGTGTCAGGACAAGCCCACCACGTCAGAAGTCAGCAGAGGGCACTGCGACACACCTACAAATTAATATTTTGCTGCTCTTTTGGCCCTGAAACATAGGAGGCCAGTCAGAAGTGGAGAACTCTGCCACAGACAAGAAAACTGCTGCTCCTTTCCATCACCAGTCAAGATGACAGGCTGCTATGGACTCATGCACCAGGAAGCCACCACACCAGAACCCAAATGCTACACAAGAAAGAGCCTCAGGTCTTCACAGCCACACAGTATTTAAAAATCTGTTTCTTAGGGTTTCTAAGGGAAAGACAGGACACACCTTCCAAACTCCAAACATACAATTCAGAGACTCAAAGTCACTGAAATAGGTACATCTGGGAAGAGACCAGAGGAAAACAGATCAAAAAAGGAAGATAATGGGCACTGAGAAAACAGGACAAGAAGGACATTCTCAAGACCATTGAAATTAAGACATCTCATGTCACACCACATCTACTTCTGTGCTACTTCTCACCTTCTGTTTCCACAAGAATTTGGCTTTATGAGCAAAGTTAAACAATAATCTCAAAGCTGTCCAAGTTCTCATTGAATACTTTCACCTTCCTGAGAAATTGAACACTGGCAAACTATTTAAATCCCTCATCTAGGAAACAAGGACACAATAAGGTGGAAAGGATTTATAAATAATATTTAGGACTCCCTTTTTAGCAAAAATAATTAGGGCACACAGATGAGTGACCAACAGCAACAAGGAAACCAAAGTCCACAGAACTGCACAGTACATTATCCTTTATTGCCTTTTGCAATAAATCTGTGGAGAACAGTAGCTGTTCTCTTCCTGTGCTATTGGTTAGGCTCATAGAGGACTTCAACTTATGCAAATACAACCCTTAGAAATTCAAGGGGAAGAAACCCAACTACAGAAGAATCTGGTCATCAGAAATTAAGGTACCCAGCATTGCTGCCATTTGCCTTGAAACCAACACAGTCTAAGTAGTTAAAGTAAGAATTCTCTGGTTGGTGCTCTTATGTAACAAAGCAGAAACAGGTTGAGCAGCTCCATCTGATGCACAGAAAGCCTACAGAAAGTCTCTTGCCCTATAGCGCCGTGTAAAGCCTACGGGAAGACCACACTGACAAAGTGCACCAACAGCAATTCCTCCCACAGACTCTCTTCCAAAGATCCGTCGTCCTTTGCCAGTTCTGGAACGTGATGTTCTACTTTGCAATTATGTGACAAGTCTCAGGGACGGCAGCAGGAGGGAGAAGGACTGCTACTTATCTAGGTGGTTGGACTGCAGCAGGAAAATATACGTGGCAGTATGAGAAAGCTTCCTGACTTCTCAAATGAAATTACACCAAGTTTTCAGATGAAATTACACCAGACAGCTTAAGGGGAATATCTGTCACCAACAAAACAGGACAGTCCTATTATGTCCTGCCGTGGGTCACACACTCCTGCTACATACTTTATGCTAATTCGGATGTTTGGTGGACTGCTTTGTGAGCAGATTCACTTCATTTGCCTGGCAAAAACTCACACACAGCAAATCTCAGCTCAAACGACCCAATAAGCACTGGGGACCCCAGAGTCACGGTGCTATCCAGCAAGGAGGAAGACTCTGCTACCCAAATATTACTCAACCTTTATGAGGGACTATAATTCAAATGACCACAACAACTCATTAGTTTCAGGAAGGAACAGTACAATGCCTATGAAAAAAATCAGAGGTGTCACTGCAGTTTACTCTTTCTCAAACAGAACTTACACAACACGTAACCTGAAGCTTCTCGCCTAAGTTTGCCTCTGTGGCTTTCAAAAACTCGAGTTTATGAAGTGCAGTACACAACAACACTGCCAATCTATCTCTTCAGCTGATAACCCACACTCAGCACAGACCGCCATCTCACACTCGCAAGCATTCTTCCAGTCCTCTCAACTCTGCTATAAGTTAAAAAGGAAAAGTTACGAGATTTTATAGGTTACTTTGGATCGATTTACAAGGAACGGTTGCAACTTGTGCGTGACAGACACAAGCAGCGCGAGTTGGCTGGCTCCGCACCCCGGGAAACATGCACTAAGAGCAGGAGACACACGGGCTAACCACAACCCCGGTGCAGGTCTTGCGAGAGTTTCTAGGAGCACAGGCACTCTGAGGCACACAGATCCCCAAGGGCAGCGCGGAGCACAGAGCACCCGGCTCAGGAGGCTGAAGGAAGGAGAAAAGGGACGCTGCCCCTCGCCCACCGCTCATCGGAACCATCCCCGCCCCGGGAAATAAGCCGCCTCCCTCAGCCCCAGCCCGGCACTCACACGACCGCTCGGGAGATCATCCAGGACACCATCGCGGCGGCGGCAGCAGCGACGCGTCCCTCACACGGCCGGGCCGCAATGGCCGCAGCCCTGCCCTGCCCCGCCCCGNGTGAGGGGATCGGGGCGGGCAGCCTGAGGGAGGCGTGTGTCTGTTCCTGCCTCTTCGTCCAGGACCTGTCTGAGCAGCAGTGGCGGCCATCCTAGACCCCCACACGGATACAGCCTTTGCAGAGCCCCCGGAAGAGAGAGGAACTGATAGAAGTCGTTAAGATTGCAGTAAGGCACCTTTCTCCCCTTCTCACCGCCTCTGTTTGAAACACAGTGACCAACTCTAGCAATAGGAGGGGTGGAATGCTCACCCTTTACCTTGGTCTTTGCCCATGTGCTCGCAGTGCTGTAGGATGTTTGGCAAGCCAAAACATCCGTGCCATATATTGAAGTCACCTGAGGGTGGCCTGCTGCCCCGGAGCGTGCCGAACCACTCGTGTGCTGGAGGGTTGGGCAAGGCTGCTGTGACACCCAGGGCCAGCGGCTCAGCCCTGCCTTCCGAGCAGAGTGTGGGGCCAGCCCGCTCCTGGGCTCCTGCCCCACTCTGAAGCACTATGAGAAGGTGCTTCTCCTCTATGCTTGCTGACAAGCACTCAGACCCAAAGACTGTTTAAGGTCACGTCCTTAGGTGGGCCACTCAGACTGCTACATGCAGTTAATCCAAAACTGCAGATGACCAGGAATATACACATGGGAGGATTAGTGCTTTTCTGCCTTGTTACTTTTGTTTCTTCCCTTACACGTCTTTTTTACCAGCTGCTGCCCAAGGCTCAACAGCAAGCAAGATGATCCACAGTGTAATCCAGTCCAGGTACTCTTGCCAAGGTCATGGTCTGGCAGGTTGAGCCATGCAGGAGAAGCTGATTACTTCCTGATACCTTAGTTAATCCACCTCTGCATATTAGTTTTACACTTCCTGCAGAACTGTTTGCACACATAAAAGAATGATATTTTGCTGAAACTGACTGCTTTATCTTTTCTCAGAAGACTACGTTGTATGAAGTTCTGCCTAAGCCATCGCTGAGTCCATTCCATTTTACGCTTCTGGTTTCAAGAAGTGTAACAGAGCAATATCCAAAGCGATAGATGTCAATGCTACTGAATATGCCACGCAGAGCTAAGGTAGGGAAAGAGCAGATTACAGTTTCATTCCTGCTGCCTCTCACAGTAAATGACATGCCAAAGTCAGTGTCACAATCTTTAGAAAAAATTAGTTCTTTAACATGTCTTTAAGTGCAGATAATACAGTTTCCCTGACTGCCATACAGAAAGAAGAAAGAGCTTAATCTGTGTAAGCTACTGTCTTTTTCAGATGAGAGGTGCCAGGTAAATGCAGGATGGTTTCGTTTGCACAGGCAAGCACCAGAATTCCTTACCTCCTCCCACCACTAAAACCCAGCCATGGGCATCTTCACTCCCCTGCAGCCTTCAAACACACCACACACCGCCAGAAGGAGGGAAAGAAAGAGGGTAAATAAACAATTGTGGAACATTTCAACAAAGACAGTGTTTGAAAACTGTTGTTATAGTTGTATACTGTGAAATTTGAAGCCTGAAATGAGAAAGCAGACAACGTAAAAAGAAATTATTTTTAACCATGCAGAAATTCTTGCAAACAAGGATACTGCCCATCTTGGGTGTCTCCTCACACTGACCTTTGTAGGGGGTTACTGATGCAGGAAGAGGCAGAGAGGAATTTGTTTGTGAACAATTTAAAGTACACCACTCATCAATCTTATTTTTGAAACAGGCCTAACCTGAAAGCATTCTTCCTTTCATTCAATGAAAGGAGAAATCCGAACCACTGCTTCTGGGCTCTTTGAATAACAAACCTCTCCAGTGGTAGACTGGGCAGAGGAAATTCACACAGCAGAGGATTTGTAATATAAATTACCTGGCAGAGATTACATTTTAGACTCCAGTTCTGTAAACTCCTGCTGCCTGCCTGACGCTCCACTGAAGTTTGTAGCATTCCAAGCCATTTAGAGCAAACTGAAAGATGAGAGCCCTAGTTCACAGCATATGAAATTAAGTATACAATACATTTCTTTACTGCAAGCAATTATGTTTGGTACTAGCTTAGAGAACCATTCCAGGAGAAGACTTATTCTCTTTTTTACTGTCTGAGACTGTATATACAATAATTCCGTAGCTGCATAATTTATTTTATATGGAATATGTTTATACAAAATAAAAAGTGGTTTTCCTCTAAGAGACATTTATTTTTCTTGCGTTTGTTACCATGGCAATACTGTCTCTGTTGGAAAGCTAAATTTACATTTAAAGAGACATTTTTTTTAAAGGGTAAAGGCAGATGGCTCCTAAGAGTAATTTATCTTGCTCAGAAGATTACAATTTATTTCACAGAATGTTTTGAGACTTAATTCAGTGCAACAAGCTGGGTGGTGGTTGCTGGGCTCTCAGCAGACAGGCACAGGGATGCCCCATGAACTTCCCTGTATTCCAGTTCATACATAATGCTAATCTGTGCTCCTGCATGGCAGAAACACAGGGAGCAGCACAGCAATTAAATCCATGCCATGTACTTAGTCAAACTTGGCGTGTCTTACTCATATGTCTGTCTATTTCTGTGTAAGGAGGAGACTTACAGGTATCTCATTATGGGATATTTTTAACACCCCTTCCAAAAGTCTCTTAATATAGTTAAAAGTTGCTTTAAATAGTTTTAACGGTGGTTGGAAAATCATTTGTAAAGGCCACCTAACTTCTTTGATATAATACAATGTATGTGTACAAACGTCAGTGTTGAGCTTTCACCTCTTTTACAGGTAAACAGACATTTTAATTACATTGCAGCTGTGCAGACAGTGAATGAACAACATTTAGGAAGACACAAGCTAGTCTGTGACAGAGGACTTCAGTTCCCTGCATTACAAGCATATGCTCCCCAAAGACAACACCACTTGGATCACATAGGTTAAAAATACACATAGATTGATCACAGGGATGGGTTTTTTATAGCTTCACTGTTTTTATTCATCTATCCTAGATAAGTCTCAAATTAGAATAATTTGAAAAAAAATAGACATTTCTTTCAGTCCTGAATCATACCACACGTTTGTAATTTTGGGATCAGAACACAGAACAGATTATGCCAGTTTACCTGTTAAAACAGCAATACAGAATGGGTGAAGATGACTATTTCTTACACAACTCTTAGCTGATGTTATTACCATAACTGGTTATTAATTAATATGGTTGAAATGTATACTTTATGCTACCTTCAAGTATTTAACTCTTCATCTACCTTTCCTATGCATGAAGCAACAGCAAAGGCAAGCTCTGATCTCTAGATAAAAAGCCCTTCAGCCCTAATGGGCTTTAATTTGAAACTGAGTGTTGGGCAATGCTGTGGATGTTTTAGGAAATCAAAGCAGCTGAAGCTTTTGCTCGGAATTCTGGACCTGCCACTTCTTGCTCACACGTATTTGAGCCTCCCAGCACAGCATCTTGCTGAGGAACATGGCAGAGCCAGTTGGTGTCTAATATTGGTGTCTTAAGTTTTTTTATTACAGCATGCAGACAGAATGCTAATAGGCCATAAGTTTATTTCTTTCAGAAATGTTTGTGTGAAATTTATTAACATTCTAAATTAGTAATGTAAAGCACCCAACTTAATGAAAGAACAAAGTTTCAAATGGATGTTTCTACCTTTTTTTTTGGTAGGTTTAACCACTATTGTTCTCAGTTTTATTACAGTCTGACATTCCTTTTAAAGCTCTTGCTTCAATATGAATAAGTAGAAACCTTAGGTTTTGAGTAATTTCTTTCCCTCATGTTCACAGATACACCTGCAAGTGCAAAACCTGAAAACACAAACTGCAACATGATGAAAAATTCATGGTTTAAGGTGTTTCCTGACAGCAGTTTCCTGACTTTCAGAGCCCTGAGAATTCCCGTTAGTACTGAATTTTAAGCAAAATAGAATTTAGAATTAAAAAGGCATCTAGCTAGAGCTGTAGGATGACTGTATTGTGTAGTAGAGGGGAATCCTTGCAAGCAGAGGAGTTATGCAAATGCAGCAGGCCCAGAGACTTTTTTTCAAGACCATGAAAGAATGATGTCTAGCACTGTTAATTCCATGAGTTGTAGGTCAGGAAAAGCAGATAAGGCTGAGACAGAACACTGAAAGCAATTCAGAACAGCCCTATCAATATAAAGCCAAAGCATTTTCATCACTCCAGCACCAGCCTGTTTTGACTGTAGCAGTCAATTCAGACAGAATCCAATTAATCTTACAAGTACAAATATTAAAAGGGTACTCTACTTAATACTTTAAAGAAAATTTACCATGCTGTGCAAAGGTTTATCATGCAACTGCTCATTGGTTTTATCAATTTTTAATGGGTTGCAATGGGTTAAGTGCCTCCAGTACCTTCTTACCAGAAACATAAAAGCAACCCATTAGGATTTTTTTTTCCTTGAGTGAAATGTGACCTAAAGCGGAAGGGGAAAGTTCGGAACAGCTCCATCTGAGACTTTCTCCTGGCAGCAGTCGTATGTCCATCCTACCTTATTGCTTCCATTTGGAGTTGAAAGCATATAAAATGTGGCCCCCACAAGGGCAAGCTGAGGCAACAGAGGAGCTCATTTCCAGCCCAAGAGGCTCTCACAAAGCCACTCTGCTGTACCTGTGACTTCCCTGCTTCTGTGTTGATAAGCTATAGACAGAAATGTCTGACATGTGTTGCATGTGGACCTTCAACCATGACTCTGTAGGTAAGTGCAGCCATGCCAGTACATCCCACTAGGGCAGTCCACTGGAGAGGTTTGTATCGTTATTTCTCCCATGTTCCCAAGTAGAGTGGCATTAAAGCTGTTAACTTGTTCAAAAGCTGCACCTGAGTGTTTCAGTAAATATACTCCTCCCTCATGAGAGCAGACCCATTTTAAATGACGAGCTACACATAATCTGGCATCTGATGATCCACTCTTTGGGATTTGAAATCTGTATAGAGAGACGGACACCAAAGCCATATTATTCCTTCCTGTCTGGGTAGTATCATCTCAGCTATATTCCATCACAACTTGTGATGTGTCACATTTAATAATTATAGCAATCTGTTGGAGATTGTTTCTAAATACACCTTCTGCTTTTGATGTTTCTGATCCCTGTGGAAAGCTTATGTTATTTTATAGTCTGCTGACTAAGCTCATGTGCACACCAGCTGCATTTTATCAGGGAACAATGATTGCCTTTTGAACCGACTGATGGATTTTACTTAAAATGAAGAGGAGATATACTTTCTTTGGCAACACTTAGAATGTTGTGCAGCACAATATCTATTTGCAGAATGTCATAGTCTCCAGCTTGTTCAACATTGCCACCAGCCCAAAAGAGGTGGAAAAAACATGTCTCAGGAACAGGAAGGACCCCAAGTTTTTCTGCTGCATAAGGAAACAAGGATCACCTCATGTCATTTGGAAAGATGTCTTGTCCTACCTATTCCTGAAGCCTTTCGATAGCAATTACACACCTTTTCTTAACTAGTTTGCTAGTCCTTCATTATCCTACTTGGAAGCTTTTCCTTATATCAAAGTTAAGCTGAGTCAAGGAGTATTCAGCAGTTTTTATCCTGCCTCCCCCAAGTATTGAAGGAAAAGTATTCATTTCCTTTGCAGCAACTTAAAAAACTAAACCAAATACTTAATGTATCAAATCTTCCTTTGAATAAAGAATTCCTTAGGGGATATTTTCTAGTCCTTTTGATTCCTTTCTAACCCAACTTTCTTGAAATGCAAAGCCCAAACCCATACACAAAGCTTGAGAGGAGAATAATCAGCACCAAGAGCTGAAGGACTACCTCGTACATTATCCAGCAACTCAAAAGGCTGCCAGCAAAGGACACTGGGCTATCAGGTTTCCCTTTTCTTCTTTCCCACACTCTCAGGGCAGCACAGCATGTTTAGCTGGGACAGATACTCAGGGGAACCTTTGCTGTGGGGCAGGATGGCAATTCCTATGTATAACCCCAAGTTAGCCTTTAGCCAGCTGACCCCACTATGCCTTGCTTTCTCATTCCAAGACAGGTCTACTCAAAACTGCTGACCAGCAAATGCATTCAAGGAAGCTGTTTTATTAAACAATATCCTGACTTGTTTTTCCCTTGGAGCTATGCTTTCTGTCTTCTCATTATTTGGGTTCCTTTTTCCCCCAAGAAGTGTCATCTCTCTGAATTCTCCCCTGAACTGGTGAAAAGGTTTCTCTAGATTTCAAAACTGGAAGGGAATATAAAATCATTTCATCCAACTTAAACCCAAGACACAGAACCATTAATTCATGTGTTGTGTCAGATAAGCTTTGTTTCCTAGAAGCAGTGCTGCCAACAAAGGATATTGATTTGAAGGCATCAGAACATCAAAATATTTTTAATTTTCACCAGTAATTTTTTTTTTCTCTCTAGAAAACTAGGCCCACGCTTTTAAAATTTGAATTTGCCTTTAGTTTCCAGTTTAGGTTCTGCTATGCTTTAAGTGATGGATTAGAGATATCTTTTTCACTCATTAAGTCTCCTCAAGGATTAATGTATGCATAAGTCACATTTCAGTCTCTTGATAAATTAAACTGCAAGTTTCTTTGAATGTTTTTTTTTTTTTTTTAGTCCCTAAATGCCTTATGGTAGATTTCTAGCTCTAACCCCAAATTTGTCCCAGCATTTTCGTACACTGAACTTTGTAACCACACTTCTGTCAACTTTACAAACTTTCTGTTTGAGTGGCATAAGATAATAAATCTGCCACCCTCTTTTGTTCTCATTAACAATGAGAACACAGTGAGAGCACAATGTTCTTGGGTGCTCATATTCAGTTTGTCCTCTGATCGAGGCACCTGCCTTGCGTGCTGCTTCTCAAACTCCTGGCTACCAGTCTGAATGTTTTGTTGTCTGTTCTTGGAGGGCTCATCTAAGACAAGAAAAAAATTACTTTCCTTTCAGAGCCCAGGTTATTAAACACTTCCACAAAGATGCTGTTCTCCCTTACTGGAAATTAAGAGAGTTAGCATAAGGTTTCCCAAGATTCTTCAGGCAAAGGGGAAGTGGGATGGACCCCAAAGGCATGGCTGGATTGGAGCACCCATGTCTCCTCACTCCTGCAAGCACAACAAGGACAACTCCTGCTGTGCCACCTGACTGCCCTTCCTTCCTCCCCACCTCTGACAAAGCGTCCCAGGCTTGTCCTGAGGTGCAAAATCAAAGCATGTTTCTATAATATATATCACAATCATACAGAGTGTGCAGTAGATCAACAGCAAAACAGGATCAACAGCCCTTATATGGTATCTAACTTTCGATTTGCAAAGCTTCTAGAGGCAACATTCATTTCCACCCTGCAAGAAAGAAGTACTTGCTTCTTGCTATACAGATTGACTCAAGTCAGCCTTGAAGAAAATAAGGATTACATAGGAAAAAAGAAGTTGGCACTTCTGTTTGCTTTCTTGTTCAGTATTGCCAAAACCAGCAGATATACACAGCAAAATGTCTCTCTTGATCCACAGGCCCCTATACAGAAACCATTTGTTTCTACCTCAAAAAGATTTTTCCCATCTTCTGTGGCAAGGAAGTCACCCTTGAGTTCTCCTCTGTTATTTGAGTAGAACATTGCCAGCCAACAGAATACATATATGTGTAGTCTGGTATCCTTGGAATAGGAGTGCAAGCTGTTTAATACATTAGCAATAATTGTCAAAGGTTTGAAGGCTCTCTGGGGAGCAGCAGGAGGTTTGCACATGAGTTTTGTGCACTGCTAGAAATCCCTATCAGAGTGTATTACTACTCACTCAGAAGGCAGCCTGAAGAAGTGCCTCTCATACTCGAAATCCTGCCACCTTTGCTTTCCAACTAGCCTTTTAGTTCTGAGGAAAGCTGACTCTGAGAAAAGGAGCACAGACAGTCTTTCAGCCTGTCTAGACATTCTGGATGCTGAATGTTTAATAGACTGGTGTAGCATAGTTGGACTATAGCAGCAGAAAGTGATGAAGGCAGGAAAAACAATAGGCAGAACTTCTGGTTTAACAGGCATAAATGCACTGTGTCTGTAGCTGCTCCGAGCTGGTAGCCTGCAGGAGGCGAGGAAAAAATCCTCCTCTTTATGTCAAAGACGCTCTGTCTAGACAAATCAGAGCTTCACCTTTTTTGCATACCCCTTGTCTCCCAGAATTTGCTAGAAATAACTGTTAGACATCAAAATTTATACAAAAGGCACTCTCCAGCAAGTCAAAAATGAGAATCAGTAGCTGGTTTGTTTTGGCCTCCTTTCACACAACATTAATATACAGACACAGTTCTTCCACATCTGCTTTTTTCATCCTCTCTCACACATTTTGGAAAATAATCTATCGAGATACGTTAAATCTGAATTTAAAAAACCCTAACAAAACTAAAGTGCAACCTAAAATTCAGGAACCTCAGCAGCTGATCTCTGGAGTACTTAGGACTGCAAATTACACAAATGATGGATGCTCCTCAATTAAATGAGCACCATTTTTTGATCAGCTGAATTAAAAAACAAAGTCACCTTTATGGTTTTGAGTGGCTTTAATGTTTATGGTTGACCCACTGGATTCATAAACATAAAACAAGCACTCAAGTTTCACCATCCTTATGGTGCGAGTCTCGTAGCTTATGCAAATGCTGGAAGGAAGACATGAATACCTTCCCTTTATACTATATATATATATATATATATCCCATTATACAGGGAAATACTTTATTTCCCTGCAGATGAACTGCATCACAACTGTGAGCACCACTAAATTTCTCTTGTATCAATTAGTTCAGTCATCAATTGGTTCAGCACTTACCAAACATGTGCTTTCAACCCCTCTTTTGTCTAAAGAAAGTTAACTTAAGCAACATGAAACACAAGTGTTAAATTTCTGGGTTATAACTTAGAGGGCTCAGAGCAGTTTGTGATGTAAGAAAATTGGAGTCAACACAAGGCTCTGAGGTGGTGCTTATTGCAACCATTTCCTTGAACTTCCATTTCATCTTTCCATTGACATTAATTGCAAACAAGAAAGACAGTGGATTTGCATTACATTTGGGCATATGAGAGTCACAAATGACAGATTTAATAAGAGTAATTTAAGGCCTCCTCTGGGAAAGGGAACATCTCTCCCTAGCCCAGCCATTCAGGCTGGCTCACCACCTGCCTTGGACCTTGACCTTTCTGAATCATGTCAATGCTGTGTGCAGTCAAGCCTGCTTCAGGTAAATAACCACTGGGATTACAGAGCCATCAGACATGGCTTGATGGCCTTCTCTCAAGTCTGTGTTAATGCAGTGCTTTTAAATACAGGCCAGACCATGCTGAGGAATATTCAGCATAATCTCATTACAATTACAATTGCAAACTGATGTTTTGTAATTTGGGGTCATCTTTTTAAGATATAGTCAAATAATGAATATTTTCAGGTAGCTGATGCTGCAACTTAGTAAAACCAAAACAAAGTTCTGGGAACATCATTTTGATTAAAAGTGAAAAGATGAAAGGGAGGGGGGAAATAGAGCACCAAGAAAAGAAGATATATCTTCAGTTACTTTAATTTCACCTTTAATTTTGCCTCACGTAAGCTACTTCTAATATTTAAGCTAAGACGTATTTTGGTCTCATACTCTGAAAGTAGGATCAGTATCTAAACATAGAAGGGTGGCACAGTACTCCTGCAGGGACCCAGTAGCTTCTTGGTTTAGGACTCAACAGCAAGAGCAAGCCCATCTTCAGCTCATTCACTGTAAGGAAGCAGATCTTCTGTGGACCTGTACAGTGTGTTCATAGTGCATGGAACCACCTGCACATGCCTTACTAAAATTTCTTAAGCAGTTCTTGTATTATGAGCATTTTTTAATATTAAAAATCTGCACATGCTAAAGCAGATTGTTCCTTTGGATTCCTGCAAATCATCCTACAAAATAGTATGGGACAGGACCTGATAAGTTCCTATATAGATAAAAAATCAAAAATACTTATTTCTCTGAGTAGAAGCTTCAGGTTCAAAAGTCATATACAACAGGAAAATAATGATACAAAATGTGATTGAGCATCAGTTGCCCTGGGAACAGCAGCAATGCAGATACCTGCAACTACTGGGGACTAAGCACATCTTTCTCCACTAAGTCTTTCTAAAATTATTTTTCCTAATTCAGTCAGGTTTATTGTCAGTGGTGCTTCAGCTGCAGAGTACATACTTTTCTAAGTTTTACCTGCAATTGGAACTTACCTCAGTGAGACAAACATCTCCCTGGTTTGTACACTACAGTAGCTGGTGCTTGCATTCAGAGAGTAAATAAACTGAAGACAAATGTTTTCTGTTGGCTGAACTTCAGCCAACAGGGCAAGAAGAACCAATTTCTGATTCTACGTTTTCCAGTAGGCACCACAGGGCCAACAGCAAGGATCCAAATGTAGGAAGCAGGTTCCAGCACTTCTGAGATAGGAATCTGTGGAAAGTAACTCAGGGAGATGGAGGACACAGAATTGGATTCCTTTGGTGCCACAAAATCAATAACAAATGTGTAATACATACTTGGTACTAATCAGGGTGTTATTTATACAAATAGCTGGAATTTATACAAATACAACCATTTATACAAATGGCTGCTGGAATCTTTTTTCAAAGACAAAATAGAGGAGCCACATTTTCACAGTGGTGCCCAGGGAAAGGGCAAGAGGCAATGAGCACAAGCTGAAATACAGGAAATTCCATTTGAACTTAAGAAAATACTTTTTCCTCTATGATAGATTGCACAGAGAGACTCAAGTCTCCAGCCTTGAAGAAATATTTAAAATTTGGCTGCACATGGCCCTGAGGAGTCTGCTGTAGGTAGCCCTGCTCTGAGCAGGGAGGGGTCAGACCAGACAATGTCCAGAGGTTCTTTCCAGCCTCAGCTAGTTCATGACTCCAAGACAACCTTCTCATTCAATTAAATGACAGCAACAGCCAAACAATCTACTGCTCTTAAATCCAAGAAGACATGCAAGTCCCTTCTCATCTCTATGCTTATGTAGGTTTGTGCCTTTTCAGATTGTCATTATAAGATGTAATGTTTCATTACAGTTCTTGCAGTAAGGGCAGACTTAAATCAATTCCCTTTATAGGGTCAATTTTGAATGTCGCCTGAACAAATGTGACAGACAGACCCTGGAACACCTCTAATGAGAACAGGAAATTAATCAAACAAGTTACTGGCTGGGTAGAAAATTTGTGATAGTTTTAATTGGGATAACAGTGCCAGGAAAAATACAAAAGTACTACTGCTTGATCAGCACAGAATCAGTAACATAATTTGTTTACAGCCTGTGCCAGACAACACTATGAAATATGAAGACCTAACCCTTACCAAAGAGATAAATATTGTTAAATAATAGCTATTACTGAATTTCAGAACACAGCTAACACTAATTTGTTTTCCTTTCCTGATACAGAAACGCAACAAGACAGGCAGCTGGAATACAGGGAAGAAACCTGTGTGTCAGTTGCAAGCCAATTGGCAGACGATTTGCTGGCAGGAAGAAAGAACTAACATGGCATAAAAATATTCATCAGACAAGTTCGTTAAAGAGTGCTCACCACATGATAAGCACTGTTACTGTTTTAGACAAAACTGGCAAAGAATTATACTTAGTGAGATAAAGATATAGGGGAAATACTACAATTGCATTAAGAAAATTCAAAGGAATTTGGATAGCAGAATAGTAAATGAGGCTGAGAAAAGACGTTACAGAAACTTCAAAAAGGAAAAGTAACTATTTTTCTTTTCTAAGCCATTAAGAGCTTTTTTCCTACCTCAGTTTCAGAAAGACCCAACCATCTTCCTGGTAATATTTTTAATTCCCCAGACAAGCATAAGGAACATTGTCATGTTCCCCATCTAGTATACTTTAATGGTAGCTGAAATCAGCTGTTTCTTACCTCAGCTTTAGACCTTTCCTAAAGCCCAAAGCCTCCCGTTTGCTTCTTATTGTGCATATTGTAGAGCAGCACTGTGAACCATATCCTTACCATAACCATCACCTGTTTTAGTTATGTAAGGATAAGCAATACCAACATCCAAGTCATTTCAGTCCAAAGCTGCTGTTAACAGGAGCCCCTGCTTTTGAAGCAGGCACCACCCCAATATAAATCATAGAGAAGCTGAGGTTCAGAAAGGAGGAAGCTTCCTGCACTGCAGCATCAGTACAGCTCTTAATAGTTGTTTTTCTGTTTTTAATACATTATAAGTTTTAAAATAAACATTAAGAAATTTCTGTACAGAACAGTAATAAGATGTTAGAACTTCAGTTCCATGTACTTCAATGCCGTATGTGTGGAGTGCTAGGAAGACCTTTAACAACTCAGGAGGTAGAAAACTGTAGTCAGATATAGCTGTAAGTTTTCCATTCTTTTATCTTTGCTACACAATACCCTAGTTATCTCCAGTGAGGATAAGAATTCAACCTACTTCCCAGTTAATTCAAAGAAGATCTGTAAGTTTATTTCAGTGTTGAATATATCCTGCTCTTTTTATCAGTAACAGTATCTACTCAAAAATGATCTAGTTAAACACCTTTCAACAAACTCAGATATTCCTCTACAATATTCTGGGAAACTTTAGTACATCTTAAAACTGAGATAGAAATCTGACATAGAAACAATAACTGCCTTAACATGGCTGTTTGTAATTTCAGGAATTTTCTTTTTAGTGTTACCCATCTGCTAACCTTCAAAATCCACAAATTGTACAAACACAGAGATAGCAACAGCCAAGCACTTAACGTTAAGTAAAAATACGCATGAGATAATCCACAAAGTTGATGCTCCAAGAGCCCACGTGAGACAAGCCTACACTTCTATACACTCAGCTATGTTTCTAGTTAATGCTGTCCCAGCAGCAGAACATCTCTTACTGACTGACCTTTATACAGCTTAGGTGTGCATGGGGAAGAAGCACCACTTGAAGTAAAGGTTCATGGGAAGGTGATTAATTAATTCTAAGGGTGATTGGTTTCAGATTTTATGTGTGAGTGATTGACAGGAGAAAGGAGCATTGTAGCTGGGGGCAGCCTAAGGTAGGGTAGGTCCTTCAAGGAGGAACATCAGCAGTGCTGAGGCTGCTCAGGCTCTGAGTAAGCTCCATCTCTCTTAGTGTTTTGTTCTACAGGTAGATCCCCTCAACTAAATAAAAATTTGTTCTCAGTTCTTGTTCTGTCTTCTGGGCATTACAGTGTAGGTTGTGGGAGAGCTGTTACAGGCCGACTGATAGGCCTAAAGCTTAGTCTGATTCTTGAGAAGTACCAAGCCTCAAGCTGGCATCAGCAGCAAGATGAAAAGCAGGAAGGAAACTTGAGTGGAAATCTAACATTGCTAGAAAGGCCACAAAAATATTACACTACTTCTGCTGTGCATCATCCTTGCTCTTAATGCTTGCACCTGGGTTGGGTGACCAGTAGAAATGGCATCTTCCATCTGTGCCTTGAAGAAACTGAGAGGATTTTCCTCCAAACAAATTCAAAGAAGTTGTTTTAGATGGAGACATTATCTGATAAGGCCAAAGCAGGGCCATGCAGTTTCACCTTTGGAATTAAGTCCTTAAGTATTCAAGGAAAGGTGGAGACTGAGAAGCTTGTTATCTCTATTCCCCCTCCGGCTGCATTTTACCTGTACGGGGTGTAAGCCCCTCAGCAGGGGGAGGGACTGTTTGGTACCGAGGTGTAGTGCTGCTCTAATGATGCTTTACCCTCAGGCTGCTCTTCAACACGTCCTGCAGAAAACGGTGGCAGCTGTTGGAGGTGGTGCCATGCCCAGCAGGAGGGAGTCGGCCAGCCCCGGGGCAGGGTCAGGGCGTGAGCACATCTCAGCACTCCAGGTCTCACAAAACCCGCCCCTGCAACCTCTTCGGGTTCCGGCAGTATTTAAAGCATACGTGGGGTATCCAGGAGTCCTGTTTGCTGACTCAAGTGTAAGGCAGTGGTTAAGGGTGGCAGGAAATGGGGGCCAGGGGTTGTACAGGGATAGATTGATATCTTGAGATGTCATCAAACTTCTGAGGAAGAGAATGTCTTGAAAGCTATGTTTATTCAAATTGTTCAGCCTTTTTTTGGTGCCATCTCATTAGCTGGAACAGAAGGAAATGTTGGAATTGGAATGTGCTGTATTCATCTGTTCTAGGCTATAAATTGACTGTGAAACATCACATGGAGGCTCAGTGGTGCTCCTTGCTGTTGTCAGTATTGATGGAGTGGCACCCTGTGAAAGACAATGTTTTCTTTTGCAGATATGGTTGGAGTGATTCACAAATGCAGTAAACTTAAATCTTCCTCCTTTGTGTGCTGTAGCAACAGCTAGGATGGTATTAAAGAAATCCTGAGGATGATACCTGGACACAGTGGGGTGCTCTATTCACCTGCAGTGTAAATATAGCAGTAAATTTGCAGCTTTTTTACAACTGTGAAAGCCGAGACACAGGAAAATATTAGGAGTGGTCAGTTGACAGACTCAGATGGAGAGTGACTGTAGACAACTGGAGATGCAATAAATCACCATAGAGGATGTTTGTGGTAGAGCTGGGGAGGTAATGCCACAAACCACAACTTTTACTCTTGCATTTTTGTACCTCCAGGTGTTCAATGCAGCCTTTGCATCTACATTAAATAGCTGTCTTTAAAATCATACTTTCCCACTGATTCTATGTTCCATTCAGTGTTCAAGGACTGCCTCACCACTCAAATAATTGTGCTTTCTAGGAGAATGCATTAAGAAAAGCCCATGGATTCTCTGTAGAAGATAAGACAATTAGAATTCAAAAGTTGGCTTTGTATCAAAAATAACTGATGTTTGATGAAAAATTTGTTTTCTCTTCGCTATGAGTTTTAAAGTTACAAAACTCCTAAATCAACCTGTTAAATGTAGATTCTTAATATTCTGCTGCTGAACACTGGAAAACATTAAATGTGGCTTTCCAAATTTCCAAGGAATTGTGAATTCAGAGGAAACTGATGCTACGTCCTAAGGAAAGGTAAGATAGATCTAGAAGTATATAGCACATATTTTAGAAAGAATTAGTTCAATATTAATTCTGCTTAAGAGTTGTGGCACTGACAAGTCATTTTGTCTTTCTGTCTCAATTTTCCTCCCTGTAAAATGGAAATAATAATTTTTAAATGTGGCATTTATTTGTATGGAGAAGGTGCAATTACTACTAGTACACGCTGTGCTGCATTTCAATCTGGAAGTTAGAAAAAGCTCTCAGTAAATATCTTGATTTTGCACCTAATCAATGTGTATACTTTCAGGGAGTAAGAGGTGAGTTTGTCCACAGTCAATTTCCCAAGAGAAGCTCTCCTTCCCTGGGGCTCAGCCTAGAGCTCTTTTGCTTCATTTTTTTGTGGACTTCTCCAGCCTGAAGGTGTCAGTTCTATTTTGTTCTTGCCTGTGGGCATCTGGCTCTGATTGTTGCTCCTGAGCACCAAGAGGATGATTCCTCTGGTCTTTTCAGAGTAATCTACAAGAAGAGGCTTCCTTATGCCACTTTTTTTCAGAAGTTACATCAATTCATAACATCCCTAATCCTTTAAATCCTGTGAATTTTGGTGCTTTGACTTTTCAGTTCAAATATTCCTTAATATTTATCAAACAAATAAGGGAGGTGTTGCTTTCAAAGGGGAGTTAATGTATTGGTTTGATGCTTGCAAAGGCTTCTGAAAAAGGGAGAAATCCTACTGGAGTGTGATAGGGCACAGACTGTTTAAACATTTAGTGTCTAAGCTATTTTCAGGCCTTGGGCCACAGCACCATGACTTTGTTTCGTTGAAGACAGAGGTTCTGATTTGATTTATAGTTGATTTATCCATATCCTGAGCATTTAGTGCTCTCCCAATTTCTTCACAGAGAAACAAGGAGAGAAGGAAGCAGCAAAGAAGAAATGGATAAGTGAAGAGAGGCTAAGAAAATAAGTTGCTGGAGGTGGAAAATGTCCAGCAACCTGTGAGTCTCGTATGCTGATCCACCTGAACATAGTCATTTTGACCTTCCTAAAGCACCTATGGGTTAAAAAAGCTGCTCCAAGATGAAGAGGTGAGAGATAGAAGAGCTGAGGTGTGGGTTGCTGGGGAGTGAAGCTGCCCTGCCATATGTCAAGGCTTTCCCTTGAGCTGTCTTCTCCTGCTCCAGCTCGGTGGTGTCATGGGGAGCAGGGCAAAGTCCTGCCCATCTCACCTGGCATCAGGGAACTGGCAGCTAACCATGGGAATTGCCACCTACATGTCCATGTTACTTGATCTTACTGATATTTTCAGGTGATTAACAACTATAAAATGGTTCTGCATTGAACAATAGCCTTGAGTGAATTCTAATCTATACTAAAACATAATTCTAGTGTCAATGCCTTGAAATGAATTTTTGGAACAAATTAAAAATATTTGATTCTTAATAGTTTGTTATTCTGTAATAAATTCACAAGTTCAGTCTATTAGAATCATGTAAATTGGCTTTTTTGGGGTATACTTTATGTTTTATTGCACATTAATGTCATTTAATTGTAGAGTTCAATAATATCTCAAATTGCTCTTTGATTAAACAAGAGGGAATGAATATAAGAACTTTGATATGATTAATATTTATTTAGTCAGTTTTGTAACTTCTCCTTATACCCTTTATGGATAACTGCCCAGTACTTACATAATTTTTGTTCTTTCTGCAAGACTGCAGAAAGACTTTTGTTGGTTGTAGCATTACCTTGGAATTTAGCTCAAATGCACTATGGTTGTGCTTCTGCAGCTTCTAAAGAGCACACCTCCATCCATTCCAGCCTGGGATGCCAGACATCTATAGGTTCCATTATAAATGTTATGTCTTGTAAATTATTCTAATCTTGTGAACAAACTTGTCATGGTGAATGATGAATTGATTTCTTTTTTTTGTTTGTTTTCTGTTAATTAACTTCTCTCGTACCAGAAGTTATTTGTTCCACTAAAATATACAGGAATGTGGGAAGTTGGCAATCTTGATTTATGGCTTTCGCCTCATAATCTATTTTTCAAAAATGCACTATTCAAATTTGCTTTTAGTGCTAGATGAGAGATCATTAACCTGTTCTCTTGAGGGCAAGCATACCAGTAAAGGCAGGCAGAAGTTCAGGAAAGCTACACCTCCAGATAACGTGAAGGAAAAACTCTTCAAACGCAAACATGGCATTACCACAGCATGACTACGGGAGCCATGGAAAGAACAACAAACCCATAGCAGCTGCTACACAACGTGGCTGCGTGGCTTCCCCAGGTGCTGCAGCCCGAGCTCTCAGCTGAAGCCCCCCTGGGTCTCTGAGCTGACTTCTTGCATATGCACTTGGATATGCACTGTTTGCTGGCATCCAGCAGAATTCAACAGTGTCTTCTAGGGCTGTTCTGTCCCTAAAAGCCTCTGAGGGATTACATTCCCAGGGAGCTCTGTAGTCTTTGCAGTAGGGAAAGGCAGGTGGATTGGATGGGTGTCTTTGTTGAACTCCCCAACAAACTGACTTCAGGGGGAAGGTGCTTCAGATGGCAGACCTGGTCCTGGCTGTCCCAAACCCTGGAGGGCTGGGACATCAGCATGCTGATGCCTGGCCCTTGGGGATACCTTGCCAGCCTGGGCTCTCACAGAATCACAGAATGGGTCAGGCTCAAAGGGACCACAGGGGAGCACCTGGTCCAACCTCCCTGCTTAGCAGGGTTGTCCTCGATGACATGGCACAGGGTTGTGTCCAGGCAGTTCTTGAGTATCTCCAGCGAGGCAGACCGCACCCTCTCTGGACAATCTGTTCCAGTGTCATTGGCACGGTGAAGAAGTTCTTTCTCTTCTGGTGGAACTTCCAGTGCATCACAGCAACACCCTGCCTGTTGCTTTGTGTCCTATTGCCCGGTACCGCCGGGAAGAGCCCGGTTCCATCTTCCTGGTACCCCGCCTTCGCACATTTATGTGCATTAATGAGCTCTCGGAGTGGTGCGCCTTAAGTAGGGTGTGGGCGAGCCCGCGGAGGACGGACAGCCGCTTCTTCCACCGAGGGGAAGTGCCCCGGAGAGGCCGTGCCCGAGCTCCCGCCGCGGC
>VZRH01005106.1:156944-254183 GCA_013397555.1 Urocynchramus pylzowi | reverse complement strand
GAATGCGGCTCGTCCAGGGGAATGCAGGAACTGCCGCCGCGTAGCACTGTCCGACTGGGTCCGACGCGCTGGTGAACGCTGTTATTAAAAGAATGTCATTGTTTCCCTTCCTTTCATGCCCGCTGTCACTGTTTTCCTAAGGGGTGTAGGAATGTGCGTGTAGGTTAGCGAAGGAGCCAGGATATGTGCTCCGTTGTGCTCAGACACACTCTCGCTGTGGGGGGGAAACACGGCCAGGATTTCCTTGGGTTGGTGTTCTGAATGCATAATCTGTAAAATGGAGTTTTATTGTGCTCCCCGGACTTCGTCGTTATATTGTTCGTGAATTCCGCAGTCACAGGAGTGCTGTGTTACCTCCGTGGCTGTCTCCTGCCATGTTTTTATGTCATTTAGTGCTTCTGAAAGCACATTTTAAAATATCACGACTATGTAAATGGGCATTACGTAGGCTGAAAAAAGGAATCACCGGACTGCGCTGGGCAATCCATATTGCTGCTGGCAAGGGGGAGGCGTTCACAGCCCGACACTGATCGGGGTGGAATGTTGCCTTTTTTACAAACTCATCAGACAAACAATTGCCTGGTATTAGAGATTATCGATTGCTTAGTTCGAGAAGTGTGAATCACAGAATTAAGAACTCTTTTTTTTGTTCGTTCCAGACTTCAAGCTTTGTTTCAAAAACAGAAAGTGGACTTGAGATGCTACTTTTTTGCTATATTCTGGGTTAGTTTTCTTGGTTGTTTGGTGGTTTTTTTTGGCATGCTGTTCTGGATTTTTTCCCATTCTCCAGCTATAATTCAAGGATCCCTTGAATTCAAGCTCATAATTCAAGTTCATGCCCTTCTTTATGAAATGGTTTGTGTTTTCAGCCTTTGGCTATATGTGAGAATCGTCTAGAACACTTTATTTTTAGAACCTATTTTGGATGTTATTCTTGCAGGGTAGTCTCTAGAATCTATATACAGTTATGGAAACACTGAGTAAGGTTTAAGGAGGTATTTACTAACATTTACAAGTCAGAGCCATAATTTGTAAACTCTAGGGGCAGAGCTGACATAAAGAGAGAAAAGCATTTCAGGGGCTGTGTGTGTTGTGTTAAATGAAAGATGCATGCTGCCGATTGTACAAACTTACTCCTCTTCTTGACTTTGTTGTCTGTTTTTCTCTTCAGATGCTCTTTCGTTGCAATTCTTGGTATTTTAAGGAAGAACTGTCACGTTACAGCTGGTTTTTGAGGCAGGATGACTAAGGGTATGCTTATGTGTTGTAGTGAAGCACCATTTGCATAGATCCAAACTACCTGAGAAGCAGGAGGGATGCTCCAGCTGCACTTCAGCCTGGGTGCAGTGCAGTGCTAACGTGGCCATATTCCTTCTGGTGTTCAAGATAGCTGCACAGCACTGCATTATGCTATGTAGATACACTCCTCGTCAACTACGAGTGCTGGAAACCTGGGAAGGTTTTGAAAATAATTTCTAGGTCTAAAGAGATGCGGTAGTACTTAACTACTGGAACATCATTGCCCTCTTTAAAGTGCAGCATTTGTGGTTTGTGTTATGTATTCTCTGGCCCCAAAGCACAAAGTGGGTAGAGGGAAAAATGATGAGGTTTCTTTAAGCAACAGGTAGTTTCTGCACGTTGGACTCTCTTTCTGCATTTATAATGAACATTAACTTCTTGTTAGTTGATATTTGATAATGTGATTATCCTCTTCCCCTGCCCCCAGCAAAGGACAAGGGCATTTTTCTGTTAGCCCTGTTCTATGTGTGCTATCGTAGCTGGAGTAACTACTGCTCTTATCCTTCCATGGCTTTTGTTTTGTGGTGGCCATCTCTGTAAATAGCTCCAGACCCTTCTGCTCCCCGTCTCTCTAGTGAAGCAGTAATTCTTGTTGACAGTTTCATTGCTGCCCACAGGGCGCAGTATAAAAATGTTGAAATTGACTTTTTGTCAATTTCGTGTTTTCCTGGTCCCACAAAAGTGGGGTGGATGAATGAGAAATGCAGAAGCTGCCCTGAGCCACAGGATAGAAGGAGGGCAGCAGTTGGCATTTTCAGTGTGAATTGCAACTGGCTGGAACTGAGTTACCTCCTAATCCTGCCTTTGGAAGGAAGTGCCATTTGCATTGACTTTGTGTCTTTTCTTCCTGAGTAAGTGTGAACCCCCCAGTCAATTCCAACCAGCTTAAGAACAGGGAGAAGTTTGAGGAAGACTTCCTTCTCCTTGTCTGTGAAAGTTGACATCTGAGAACCCTCTCCCCAAAAAACCATAAAAGCAAGGAGGTCATGGCATTTGGTGTTCTCCTGGAAGTGAAGAGGCCATCTCCAGCTGGCCAGCCAGCATGCACCCAGGCTCAAAGCAGCTGCAGCATATGCTGTCTGGCTTAGCACCTTTCAGAGAGAGGTGGTGGAATGAGAAGGTGGGTTTAAGGGCATGACAAAGAGCTGAGCATTAATGAAAGTGTGAGAGCAAGCCTCAGTGTGTGCCTATGGGAATATATGGACAAATGGGGAGTTTTATGGGGTGCAGGAGCTCAAGGAGACATGGGCAAGCTTAGAGGCAACTGATGTAATTAAGGTTAAGTGGCCACAGGGCTTATAGGAGCAAATCCAGAGGAAACTGAGCTTCATTAGTTCTGCGGTAAACAGAACTACTTATTAAATCAGGAACTCCAGGCCCGAAGGCTGGACTAGCTGCTCTCCACCTTTGAGCAGGGAAATCAAGAGGCCAGTTTTCATATGCTGCTAAATTTGGTTCATGATTGTATTTTTATAGGTAAATTAATTATTATTTTCATAGTTGAAATTATTGTCCTGGTAGGAGAACGTAGGAAAGAACTCAATTGTCTAGTATTTTCCTCCTGCTAGGTCTCCCCTACTCCATTAGTGTGCTAAATAAAGTAAAAAGTATATTAAATAACTCTTATACTTTTCATGACTGCAATATAGCTGATATGTAAGATCTTTTTTTATAATGTATTTCTTTGCAAAGAAAGAGAACACTATCAAAGTATCTTTTCTCCCACTGCTTAATAGAAATTTTGCCTTCCTCGGCTTTCCTATTAATTCACCACTGGTGGGGAGTATGGTGAGAACAGCTGGCACTGGTTGTGAGTGCTGTTGGTCTCCTGAAATATGAACACTCTTGCCATTACATGAGACCCTCCATGCCAGGATTTGGAAGCTGTGCATCTTTCTTTGTCATCCTGTAATGTTTACAGATGTTGTAAACACCTGCCATTAGATTTTATACATTGCACACATTATACCTGCCATACAGGTATAATGTGTGCAATGTATAAAATCTAATCCAGGAGTTTTCTTACTGGTTTTATAAGTTAGACCTCTTGTTCTTTCTTTCTTGGACATTGTTGTTGCATGAAAAGCATTTCTTTAAAAATCAAAGCAAGGACAGAAATTTTGATATATGTGTTTGTGTGTATGTGTGTGTTTTGTAGCCATTGAGAGAATTCATAACAATTTTCCAGCTTCACACCAAGTGTTGTTAGAGGAAACTGGGAGCTCTGTTTTTCCTTCCTTCTAACTGCCTGGAAAAGCTTGTGCGCTGCTCTGATTACAGTGATAACTCTGGGCAAATAAAGAAATGACCTGGAGGAAAGAGGTGGAGTCAATGCCATATGATTTCCCTGGTCTTTACTGTCCCATAAGAATTGCTTTCTGGGCCATAGGTTGCAAACTTTTGATGTAGTGATGAAAGAGAAAATGGAAGTCAACTTTTAAACATACAATGTGCAACCCTTAATAAAGAAATCTCATTAGTTTTAAAATACTGAAATTTCAGTAATTTGTAAGTTCATGTTTATTGCTGCATGAATTTTTCTGCCATGATGCACATGGTTTGGAAGACAGCATAAAAATTGAGTTGGTAGTCTTTAATGCATTATGATAGGCAGACTAACATCTAATAATTGTGCATAGGGAAATATATTGTGGCAGTAAATCACTATATCTGATACTCTTCAAAAAAGCCTAAATATTAATGATAGTTTGAAGCAGCTGTCTGATTTTTATTTACAGTAAGGTCAGTAAGATATAATAATGTAAACAATACACTAATACTTTTGGTGAATTGTAGTTTTTTGGTATCTCATATTTGGTAATTTACAAACAGGCAATTGTTAAAAATTCAGTAAGTCTGGTAAAATCACTTGAAGAGAATATCAGCAGATTGTGTATCTGTTTTAACTCAATTTGCCTCCACTTAAAAGTAAAATGGAAGTTTGCAAAATATAATGAAAACTTACCACTACTGTGTTACAGTTAATATGAAAATAATTTAAAATAATTTTGGATAATTGGAAAATATAATATATTTTAGACAAGTACTCCATACACTGCTTAGTTTCTCACTAAATGATGAAGTTGAATTTGTCTTCACTGTGTGTGGAGCTGCTCTTTTCTAGTCTCTTTACGAACTGTAATTGTTTTTGTCTTCCTGCTTCTGCATTCCCAAAGTTTCTGAATGGGATCTGTCTTTGTCATAGAGGCACAGAATTTCACTTCTGTAGGTTACACTTGGTTTGTGCCATATATTGATTTTTAGTGCAGTGTACTGCATGTTGTCCTCTGTTCTCCTTTTGCTAAGACAATATTATAAGGAGAAAGTATGTGTGCTTAATTTTTTGAACACATTTGAGCTGGTCTGTTAAGAATGGAATTTCTTTTTTCATTCCTTACTATTGAAGTACGTGCTCTGCAGCTTTGACTTGTTAGCCTTGACATAAACTGAAAGATGCAGAAAAATCTTCAGTAAAATTATCGTAGAAAGTAAATAAATATGTTTTAAACTCATTGTGCACAGCTTGTTGGTGGTTAATGGAATTTAAAAACTCAGTATGTTTCTGTACCAGCATCTGGGTTAAAGATGAAGAGCCAGTCGTTGGTGAGGATCCTGTCACGTTATTTACTTCAGCTATTGGAGATGACACTAAAGACATGCTAGAGTTTATCACATCACTGCTGCCTCTGAATGAAGGAATGTTGTAGGATGTGTTTTGAATCTGGTTTGAAAGGAGTGGGAGAAGCTCAAAATGCAACAGGGATTTAGGCCATTTTCAGTTGTTCCTGCTATTCTCTATCAGTGTTGATGCCAACAAGAGTCTTCTAAGTTTGGTGTGTGTCAGCTGGGCAGGCTTTTCTTGGCTGAGCTGTAAAGAAAACTTCCTATTTCCTTTTGTGTTTCTAGTAAGGTTGAGCTTGTCATCCTGTGTCTGTGAATGTCGCCTCATCTGTATTCCAGAGATAGTTCAGGAAGGAGTATCTCTTTCATAGTAATTTGACAAAAAGATCAAACAGAGGAGTAGTCCTATGAAATTGTCTGCAAGGATTCAGTGCTTTATACTCTGTCCTTCCCTCTTCACTTCTCTTACTAGAAGAAACCTGAGTATGATGTGGATCAATAAGTAAATGTACCTGCACTGATGGATTTTGGGTAAAGTTTGTTTGAATGTCAAGATTGCAAAGAGAGTTTAGGTGTCCTGAGTTAGGGATGAACCATTTAATTTGTTGCCTAGTTGCAAAGTAAGCAACAGTGAATAAATATCCTATAGTAAAATCTTTCAGGAGACTCTTAAGAAGAGATAGCAGATATTTTCTTAATAAAAAAAAATTGCTTTTGCCTTTTATGTTTTGCATATGAATACTGTATTATTCCACATTTGCATTACCTCAGATTTTTCTTTTTCTGGAACTTTGTGTGAATCTTTGGAGCTGTCTGAAAGCATGGCATAGCCATCATAAAGGGTTATAAAGAGTGAGCAACCATTTTATAAGGAGCCATTCTTCTTGTGCACCTTCCAGGATCTCTGAACCTGCTTGAGAACAGCAGAACTGTTATTTAATATCAAATGGAATGAATTTTAAAAGTGGTCATTGCGAAATTTGGCCAAAAATCAGCTCAGCCTTCTTCTAATCCTACTATCAGTGAACTGTAGAGATGCTTAGTTCCATCAGGGATCTTGAATCTCTACTGGGATTAGTCTTGACTTTCCCATTCAGTTGGACTTGGTAAACTGCTGCTGCTGCTTTTGCTGACACAAAGTAAGTACAGATCATGTGAGAAGTTCAGGTGAAGTTGGCAGCGAGTGCTTGTCTCGGAGCAGACACCTCTGTGCCGTGCTGTTACTGCCTGCTGCTGTGCCCTGGGCAGTGACATCCCATGGTGCTTCAGGGAGGGTTTCCCTCCTCACCCTGCTAGGCAGGGACTGAGACCTACTCTGCTTGTAACCAGCCTCTTCTTGGAAACTGGTGGGGAATTCCAAGCTAAACTAATGCTGTATTGCTTCATCATATTGATTCCTCCAGAAAGTTACTATTGTTAGTTGATGGTATACCTGTGCTCCACTAATTTTCAATGTTATAAGACAGAATGAGAGCAGGGGATCCAGAAGAGCCTCAAGGATTTTGCTGTGTTTTGCTTTCTAATAATTTTCTTTTAAATATTATTATTTTACTTGAAACAACTATTGCAGTCATTCAGAATTAAGTGGAATGAAGCAACTTGATTTGCTCCTGAGGACGTTACTTCCATGTACATACAGCAGCTGGCTTTGAGCTAATTCATGTACTCTATTCAGAGCTTCAGGGGCACAGAAGATGCAGGATGAGCATTAAAAGCATCTAGCTTGATCCTCCAGTGGCAACGTTTTTAGAAGTTTTGAAGACTGTGGTTCCACAGACATTTCTCTTGGTGGCACTGCTGGCTTAATTTTTTTTTAACCCTGAGCAGTTTCCTGATCCATTCACCATATGGCACTTCAAGCAGTTGTTCTGAGGCTGGAGGAGGTGGTATGGGATCAGTCCGAGGGCAGGAGCAGCTTAAGGTGGAACTGTGTCCAGGAGAAATGTCTCTGGACCATGGCCTGGATGAAGTTGAAAACTGACTGAAATACCTTTGAGGGTTGTATGCAGTAACTAGTAGATGTGTTCAGTTGTATTAATGATACTTATTCACATAGTATGAGTAATTTCTTCTTTCAGCTGAATAAAGAAATAAATGTTCACAATAGCGCGTGACATGATCATTTGATGTCTCCTGATGCAAGACTTACTTACAAAAGCAAGTTTTGGAAGAATAGATGTGAAACTAAATGCTCTGAGGGAAACCTAAGCATCTAGATCTATGTTAAAATGCATAAATCTCTGATGACTCAGTAAAGTGTTGCCTATAATACTTCTGCATCAAGGAAGATCTTTTTGAGTGTTCTGAACAGCACTACAGCTGATGCAGATGTTGAAGTGATTGCAGCGAGGCTTCACTGCAGGTAACTCAAGTACACACTGCTGACTTATTATTTGGGTTGGCTCACCGTGATTTTAGTTCTTGGCTAAGGGAACAGGGCTCTTCAATCAAATGATGGTTTAAAATCTGAATTTTGACTGCTCTGTGAAAAAGAGAGCACTTGCTGAGTCATTGCCAGGTGGTCCAACTCAAGGCTCTTCAGTCCTGCATGTCTGGTGAGGAGGGACTGGAAAAGCTGTATTTTGGAGGAGTGTTGGCAAGGACAGTTCATTTTGAAACATTCTTCCAGCTGATTTCCTTATTTTTTTGTTTTTCTTGGCTTCTCTTCTTTCCTAAAACATGGAATGTAAATTTACTACCTTTCAAAAACAAACAAAGCAGCCCAAAAGCCGAAGTCGAGCAGACAAAGAAACTTGTTGGAGTAATAATAGAAAATACATGTTCTAAACTGTTCAGTCAGTATAGAAAATTGTGGAGAAGGAAAACCAGGAAATGATATTGAAGTCTTAGGCTGGAGTTTCTCATTAATCTGTACGTTTTCTTGCACCCTGATTCTTCCTACAACATCACTTGAAGATGTCAGTTTTTCAGCCTTGGTCTTCATCAAAGACAGGAGCAAGAGTGTCCAATCAAGAGAAGCAGCTTTCAGAGGGGAGGTTAATGAGCTGTAGACTGTAGATTCTTGGTGAGATTTAAAGAGTTAAGAACTAGCAGTGGTCTAGTTGCCAACATTTTAGTCAAAAGTACAAAAGCTGATATAGTTGAGGACTCAATGGAATGAGATACTGTGGCCTTCAGAGCTGTCGCACCTCTACAATTCTGACATATGGCTGCACTTCCTCAGTGTTTTGTTATAGGAATTTGGAGCTCATCCAGCAGAGCATCCAGCAGAGGTCTTTGAGGTTTGTAGCCCTTCCCATAAATGGAAGGTTTCCAGAAATGGGTTTCTCATAAATGAATTAGTGGGAAATCTTTTTGAATCTCTGTGAACTTTTCAAAATCCTCTGACAAAGAAGGGTCAGACTTCACCTGTGCATCATCCTCAGGATTCCCTTCTGTTGTTTCAGATATGCTTTGGTCCCTGCATTGTGAGGTGCAAGTCCACAGTCACCCCTTGTTTGCCATTCATGATTTTTTCATTATTTCTGCATGGCCCTCAGGATTTTATTGGCTCTGCTCTGTGACTTTGTATTTGTCTCTTGGAGCTTATAAATGTGGCAATTTCTCTTCACTGTTTCTTAACCCAAGAGAAAAGGAGGTATCTGTTCTGTCAGTCCCTACCAACCCTGTCCAAATAAATGTCCCTTTGAACTAGATTATTCCAAAGAGTGCAGTTTGTTTGCTTATCTTAAATGCTCTCCACCAAGATGTGTATCTTCACATGATTCCCTTTCTGCAGGTTGTTCTGAATAGATTTAATTTAATACTGTCAAGTTTGGTTTTTTTTTTTTTTTTTTTCAGGAAATGAGGTAACATTATAAATAAGTTTTAAATTTAAGAAAATTATAATTTATTTCTTCACTGAAGTAAATAGTTTATTTTTCTTTTCAGTTTTGGTAACAACTATTGTCTATTGCAAAATTGTCTATTGCAGATGCATTTATGCTTAGTATACCCAGATGTTGGTCAGACCTTGGTGGTAATCTATTTAATAGCAGTTAAGCAGTAAGTTTAAAAAAAAAATGTGGAGGTGATAATGAAATATTGCTGGCTTGCTAACTGTTAATTCAGGTGTGCTGTCCTAAATACACCTGAACCTCCTATATATTGTCATATTTTAAAATTTTTATTTAGGTCAGGATGTGAGATGTGAATATTTTTAGATAATGTCATGATCACTTCTCAATTAACTAGGTAGCTTTCCTGTGTAACCGGGTACTTACCTCCTTCTGTGTGATCTTTTAGAAGAGATAATACATTTTGACTCATTTTAAAGAAAGTTCAATTTGTTTTTATAAATAGAAAATGTTTCAAGTGATTTGTTACTTTGTAGTATTTTTTCCTTTAAAAGATTGTAGTCTAAATTAATCCATTTCTTTTGTTACTGATTGCTTTTTACAAGATTTCAATTTAGTGAGTCAGGCCTAAGACTATAGAAAATGAAAAATCTTGTGTAATAAATTATTCATAGACTAACTTTATGATTCCATCAGATGATTTCTTTTAAAGCTGAATGTAGTACTTTAGTAAATGATTATAAAGATTTTTGTATTTGAAATTTAAAAGATTTGGCTTTCTGTTGATGCTTAGAAAAATGGCTTGCTGATACTGTTTAATTTGTTGGTTGTTTTTTTCCTTTTTGAGTTCTGTAATATTGCCTTTTCAGGTAAAGTGAGATGTGTGTGTGTATACCTCCGCATATTTTTCCCTGTCAAAATTTTTTTTGACTGTAAGTTTTCTGATATCTGATTTTTTTTTTTTTTTTTACCTCTTAAATGCAATGGAGCATGGCTCATGTTTCAATAACATGGCAGAATTGATTGCTGCTCAATGGCTTAGTTTCAAATGTGATACACAGTAAATACAAGTGTTAAGTTTGCCCATATATTACTTTTCTGCTAGAATAATGGTAGAACTTAATAGGGCTCTTCAGTTGGTTCCTCTTAAATGGAGGAAGTTTGTATCTCCAGAGGGTTCTTAGGTTTGTTGGCTGAAGAAAAAGGACTGCATTCAATATCCTCTTAGGTTCTTTTCTAAGATGTGTTTTGTATTATGGTAACTACCCATTTCCAGGTATCTGGAACCTGTGTTCCAGGAATGTTTACTGGTGCATTTGAAAGAGTTTAAGGTTTCAGTTGACATAACCAATTAGTTCTATGTCTGTGTTTTTCCTTCCTTTTTTGCAGAAGTCTGGTTTTGGTCTTGGTCTGCACTGTAGGAAGTATGTCTTCAGTGAAGAAGAGGACAATATAAGGACATGCAGAATGGGCCTCAGGAATCTTAGGATTGAGTAAGCTAGTGTTTGGAGGCAGGAAAGAATGGAAAAGAACTTTTCTCTTTTCTCTTTTCTTCCTTCTTTTAATTTTTTTTTTTTCCCCAAAACCTTTTTAATCAGTTCTCGAGCTCTTGAATCAGGACTTCCTATGAAAAGACCAGGCACATACATGTAGGCACACCGATTGTGGGAACTGGGAGTGGGGCTGTGGCTGAGCCTCACCCCAGTGGGCACAGCTGTGAGAAGCAGGTGAACAGCATTGACAGCAATGAGCCATGGAGTGCCCAGGTATTGACCAACCACCAAAGGGAGCAGAGGGCACACAGGTTCAGTGCATGAACATGAGGGGTAGAAAAGGCTGGGCTAAAGAGTAAGATGAGCAGACACTTGCAGCCTTCTGAAGAGGAATGAGGTTTTTCTGTATAGGCAGACACCTGAAGCCTTCTGATGTGGTGAGATGTTACTCTGTATGGGCTGATGCTTAAAGCCTTCTGAAATAGTATGGTGATGCTGTGTGTATGGTGGCCATCTCAACTGTGACATGTGCTGTGACATATACACAAACTAGAAGGTATGGATCAATCAACAGAGGAGGCAAGGAAAAAAGAAAAGACTCTGATAGTTTGAATGCAGAAACCTATCTGTTGTTTGATGTAAATTGACAAAAGGAGGGCTCTTCCTGTCTGCACAAAAGGCAGCATCCCTTCCTGGCTGCTCTGGGTCCATCCTCTAGCACAAAGAAGTATTTAGAAATTTGTAAACAAGGAAAGTCTAAATGTTGAAGTTCAGTACCTGAATTGATAGCTTTACTCAAACCTAGTGGTTTCTTAAGCTCAGGAAAAAAGGAAATCCCAAAAAGCATTGATTACTTAAGGTCATAGCAGAGACATGAGGCTGGTATTGCTGTGTAATTAATTGCAGCTTGGGCCATGTGCCGTTCTTGTTCCTAAAGCTGTCAGTTTGGTATTTCTTATGTCAGTTATAGAACTGAGGGGGTTTTTGTGGCTGTTCTTACTTGCTTTGTTTACTTCTCTTTCTGGGACTTACAAATAACAAGCAGATAGAGCTAAGCTCTTGACTGCAAAGGGAGACTCACTTGTAACATAGCAGGCATGTGCTGCTCTTTTGGGACTGCATGTATAGGACAGAGTCTGAGCTCAAACCTCATTTAGAATTGAAGGGTTTCTGGGGTAGAGAACTATAGGCTGGCCTATAGTGGATAATAACACAGCAGCATAATTCTGGGAGTTAGGAAAGTTTCTGGAAAGTTAGGTCTTGGAAACTGCTTCCTTAAAACACATTGCGGTGGAGGGACATGGTGCCGGATACTGTGGTAGGTCTGGACTACTTGTGGCACACAGAAAAGTGATTTTGAGTGTGTCTGTGCTAATGCACACAAATTTTCTCTGAATATGTGCTGCTTGATTGGCTTCCCTTTCAGCTGATTTTTTTTTTTTAATCTCAGATTTTAAGTAAAGTTGCTGTTGAATTCTTCTAGTTATGAGAGCTCAAACAGACACGTAGCCTTGAAGGGGATTAGTTTATCAGATGTCTGCTAAAGTGCAAACTCCTTCTGCAGCTTTATCCACCTTCAGGCTATTCAAGTGTGAATATCAATCTTAATGTCTGAACCAGTGAGGCTACAGAAGTAACCTTTTTTTTTAGTGTGGAGAGGTTGGTGTTTTTTTTCCCTTTGGGCCTTAGAAGACAGTGATGTCTAACTTAAATATGTGTTTTGCTGAAAGCTACTTTTAATTAATACCAGGTGTTTTTTTCACCACATCAGTATTCCATACCTTTCTTTATTGGGCCTGTCAGCTGGGCAGTGGCAGCATGAGGTTTGGAACTGCAGGCCTGCCTATTAGGCAAGCAGCCAGCTCACCATCAGTACAGTGTATGGATTTGCAAGTCATTTGTTTTGCAAGCCTCATAAGAAATTCATTTGTGGGCAGAAACATCCAGATCCTCTGAAATTTGTCAGTAGCTGAAAGTTAGTAGGGAAATCTTGACTGGAAAACATGCTTAAAAATTATATATATGTGTATGTGTGTGTATATATGCACATCCCCCGCCCCCCAGAAACAATAGCAGAAAGTAACACATTTATGTGGTAATGATATATTGCCTACTAGTATTGGCATTTATGGTGATAAAAACTAGAGACATTTAATAAGAAAACTGATATATCTACTTTGCTGCTGTAGTATTTGTGCAATGGACTGTGCAGGCCTTTCCTCTGCTGGGTTTTATTGGCATTGTTGATTGGGAGAGCTGAGGGGGTGGGGTTTGTGGTCTATGGCACTTGAGTAGTGGTGAAGGGAGCAGTAAAGATGGATATGGGGCAGTGCATGCTGTTAAGTTGTGCTTTGAAGTCTATTTCTCTATTGGTTGTGTAATCCTTTTATCTGTTTTGTATCACTACTGATATTATTTAAAATGGGGGGCTACTTACTCAGTTAGTAAAATCTTGGATCAGAGTATCTATCTGGAAGATTTACTAACAATCTGGAAGAAAATGAAGTCCTGTTTTAGCAGTCATGCCAAATGGGTTGACACTGAAGGGTGGTTAGCCTGTGACACTGGATTGAGTTTGCAGTGGTCTTTAACTTAAAGTGTATGTGCATTATGGGAAATGCACTCCTGGGGAAAAGAATACAATTAAAATTTTTCCACAGATTGTAATGTATAAAAGTAATTTGCAAAGAAATTTTTAAACAATTTCATAGAACATAATTAACAATTTCATAGAACATTTAATATCACAGTCATTGCAACTAAAAGGCATTGTTGATGTGCTTTGAAATGAGTGCTGTTAGATAATATCCCCATGCATCTTGCTGTGTTCTATGTTTTTTCTTAGCTTCTAATTTTAGAAATATCAAACCAAGGTAGCCAGCATGAGAAAACTGGCAATGGAAAGTGTTATGCAGGGAGAAGGTGTCTTAAAATAGCATATTAGACTCATCTTTCTGAATACATGAGTGAAAATTATTGACACTGCTTTTAATCTTCTCTCATCCTGTGCAAAGCACCTAGTCTGTTTAGCATCAAAGCACCAAGTCCTGTTTAGCGTTTCTTGTACCCTACCTACTCCAATGCTGAGCTGTATTTTAATTTCTCCTTAGACCATATCTCTTTATTGCATTTTTCTGTGGTTGGAGTACTTCAGGATTCTCATAATCATCTAGTCCTGTCTTCACAGTTGGAAGACTCCAGTAAGCCTCCCTTCTCTCAGGAAATAAGGTACAGCTAGCTAACTAACAACTTTTATTTTTATTGTGAAGTTCAAACCTACTGAAACTACTGATTTCTCATTTAAAAATAAAATATATAAATGCTGCTTCTGGTAATGGTAGATGGTTACACAGGTTTCTTGGCTCTTTGCTTCTGTGGGCAATAAATTGATTTAGTACTGGTATATTTTTTGCTGAAGATCATCTGACAGGTTGGGGGTGGTTAACTTCAAAAAAGGACTTGTGAGTATGTGATTCTGTTTGTCTGAAGGTAAGACAGAGATGTTCCAGGGTAAATAGACTGTGTATTGCATGATAAACTTTGGCCAAGTCTCAGTTTTGGAATTGCTGAGATTACGGTTTCTGTATCCATGCAACTGTGTTTACTTTTGTAGGACACTCTTTGACCAAGACCTCACTGTGGTAGGTGCTGTGCAAAGCAGAGCTAAAATTGTCACTGCTACAGAGAGTGACAAGGAGCTGGAATGAGGTTATAGTGATGTATTGTTTGTGTCCTGCAGCCTAACCTTTGGGAAATCTTTTGACAAAGGGGAGTAGGAGACATTTTTGAGGTGTATAGCAAAGTAGCTCTCCTGGAGTTTCTCAGGTGTCTGTCAAACATGAAGGATAGCCAGGGATAAAACTCCAAGGCGGTGGGTTGACATGGAATTTTCCTTTTTTTTTTTTTTTTTTTTTTTTTTTATGTAGCCAGTGACAGGTTCTAGTTATGCATCAGAAGTGGGATTTGGCATTTTGTAGCTGAGTCTGAAGTCTTTGAAACCAAAATCCCAGTAAGATACATTAATAAAGGAAGGAGGCAAAATGATGTAGAAAAGACAGATACTGTCATTACGAACGATTATACAATTATTGTGTAACAGCACTGTGAGGTGCTGTGTGTGAGCAAAGTTCTATTACAAGTATATTCTGAACTCAGCACAGAGAATGTATTCTTCATTTCTATCACACTTCTTTTATTTCTGTGGTATCAATTCAGGAAATAACTTTTGAAATGGATTAAACTCATGACTTTTGAACTCTCTGCATATAATTTGTGGTCTAGGAAACTAAGTGGTAAGTGGAATGAGGTATTTCTAATGAAAGTTTAAGTGAATACTGATCTCAAAGTTTGAGTGCTACCTTTTCAATCTTAAAGGCTTTGGATGTTTTCCTGATGATTTAGTAGGCCCATCATCATTGCCATCTTGATGACAGAGATTGGTGGCAACTTGAGCTCCCAGCAGACTTTTCCATATATCACTTGTGATGCTAGTTGTGTTTTATTTCATAGATGCAGCAAAGACCCCTTGGTTTTGACTTTACTGTAGAGGTCTTAATAATTGGGAGTGACAGAGGAGTTGAGTAATAATCAAATTAACCTGGATTGCCCAAATATGTAACAGTTGAGATCCTTTTTCTGTGAGGAACTCATTTGATTTGTCAAGATGTCAAATTGGTCACAAGCCAAGCTTATCACTTCTGTGGGTTGCATTAAGAAAAGCAGAAGTGCTCCATATGTTCTGATCTGTATTCATTCAGTTTTGCCTAACAAAATTTTAAGTGTTAAGTAGGGTTTGTGACACCCCCTTGTTTTAACATTTCCAACCTGTAAAAGTCGTAAAACATCGTGAAATCTGGAGTGTGCTGTTATTAAATGCCCTCAGAATAAAGTTCTTAATTCTTCCACAAGAGGACAACCTAAGGGAGTTGCTAAGGGAAGAAGCATTGGTGTGCTTGCAGTTCTCTGAGACTTTATGCTTTTTGAATTGGGAGGGAGTATTTATCCTAATTTGATAGATTTGGAACTACTATGAATATTTTATATTGACCAAGTTATTGGAACGCTTAACTGTGTGAACATATTGGTTTAGTTTAATGGGAAGGAGGAGGTGGAGGTGTCTAGGGAAAATAGGCAGGAACAGAAAGAATTTTGTGTCTTGGCAAAGAATTTGAGTGCTGTTAAGCCAGGGACTGTGTTATCCCTTGTGTTTTGGGGGTTTTTTTCTTTGCTTTTTTTGGCTTCTTTGTTTTTAATTAAGCCTACAGGACTGCTGTTGTACAAGAAGATTTTAAAAAAAAGTTTTTCCCCACATTTTGAGCTCCCACTCACAAGTGTGGGTTGTAATAATTCAAGCATTCGGACTGAGATGTAGGAGTCCTGAAAATGGGTGTGCCTGAAAAAATCAACATAGCCTTAATTATCACCACAAGATGTTAAATAGACATTCTTTAGACTTCTTTCTCAATATTTCTCTCATTGTGCTTAAGGAAAAATGAGAAATCAGTTTGGTTACAGGTTTCAAAAAGTATAATCTAAAGTATCAGTCAGTAAACAAGGTAGAGCCAGTAGGTGATGAACAGTACTTATGATGGGTCACAGGGCTTTGTCCAAGAGCACAATCAGAGGAATTGCATGTATGAATAAGTTCTGTTGCAGCATCTATGTCTCTGGAGGGAGATTTGCTGAACTATGAGTGACACCAAAACTTAGTTCTGTAACTAAACTCAATTTTAATTTTTTTTAAATTCTGTGCTCAGAGAATTGGTTACATTTTTGTGCCTTGTGGTGGGAGGGAGTCTGCCTTTTTAAGGTAAAACCTTGGTGAACCTGCAGCTTTTGTATCCTGTGCTTATGGTATGTGTATATATAGTAGGCTGTCACTTAAAAGGGCTACTGAGAAGGGAGGTCATCCAGATTTAGCAAATGTGTTAAGAAAAAATAGGAGCTCTTGAAAGATGGGCATTATTGTGTGACTGTATTAGAGTATAGGCAAACCAAGTTTCAAAGGTAGAGAAACCATTATTAAATGTTTTGCTGTAGGTGGTTGGTAAAAAACTAGATATGTTTTTCATCATCTGAGTCTTTGAAATAAAAGCAGTGGGATTGAGGGGATGGGAGGAGGGAGTGAAAGAAGTGCTAAAATAAGTTTGTTCTCCAGGAAAAAAAAAAAAAAGTTGGTTGTTTGGAACATGAAGAGGGGAGTGAAATTACTGGGTTTATGGCACTTATACTGAGTTAATGGTTTTAGGTGTTCATTGAAGTTTGTCCCTAGGCTTGTTTTTCTAAATAAGTTTTGCAGGCTTCCCTTGTGGGTAAGAGCAGAGAGGGCAGAGATTGTTATTTGCTGAATGATGTCTTGCTCTGGCAGCTGGGTATTTCTGTCCTTTGTAAATGTCTCTTTAATGAGCTCCACTATTACTGCGGCTTCTTAGCTTCCATTAGGCACATAGTGCACTGGATGAGGAATGTTACATTCTGGAAAGTGCAGGTGCAAGGATTTTGATGTCTGTGTTGCAGAATGTGTTTACTGTGGTGGCATTAGATGTGCTGGCAAGTCATTGTCTGGCACTAATGTAGCTGCTAAGCATTGGGACAGAAGCCAGCTTAGTATTTTGTGTGAAAGAGAACCCTCTAAAACAAAACTGTGAACTGATTCATGGTCTTCTGTGCTAAATAATAATCTGTTTTTTCACCATCAGTCCTTCTCACAGTTTAACCTGTTGTCGTGCATTGGCTGAGAATCCTGACAAAACCTAGGTTGCACTAACTTGTAGGTTTGAATGCTCAGGTATTGCTTGTGTTTGCATTCACAGATCACTCTGACCAACTTATGTCTAATGTTTTCTTAGCTAGTCTTTGCCCACCTTTCTTCCAGAGTTGGTTTTGCTAATGTGACACTCTGGGCTAATAAATCTGCTGCCAGTTAAGTACCAAAACTCTTGAGTTTACTTAGGCAAATGAATTGCTGCACTCCAGATGCAAGGCAGCTGCAGATCCTGTATAATTGGCAATTGCTGGTAAATCCTGTTCTGGTTTATTGATGAACCTAATCACAGAAAGGAAAATCTAGGTTTCTTGCATTACTAATAACTATTTGCTTGTCAGTTCAGGATATATACAGCAAACTTCTGAGCCATAGTGTTCAGGACTCTTGGCAATAAATGTAATCCATTTAAATAATCTAGTAATAATCATCTCTTGAATAATTGAGGCTATGAAGCTTTATTGTAGATTGTCTAGCTGAGTTTTCAAAGCACACTTAATGTAAGCATATTTTCCAGAAAGGGCATTTAGGCTTGATTTGAAGGTTCCTTGTAGTGAGTCCATTGTCTTTTGTTAGTGGTTAATCATTGCTGTTAAAATACTATTGAATTTCCTGTTGAGAAGCACAACAGGGTGAATTTCAAGTACTGTCATTCCCCTCTCACTGCTCTGCCATCTGATAACAAAATTATCTAGCGTTTTTTGTGATTCTCACATTTAGTTCTTGAGCAGAAGCCTTAGCGGATTGAGAAGTCCATGAGACCTTGGAATCTTCAGTGCTGTCCAGAGGCAAGCTTTAAATGCAAAAGAGGTAGATGAATTTTCAAGTGAATAGTGTGGCATATTTGTTTAAGTACAAAGCTTTTTGAAAGCTACAAATCACCAATGATCATTGCTAGTATGCTTGGCTTGGTTTTCAGTCAGCTGAGCTTAGCATAGCTGAGGACTAATGGAAGAAATCTGAAACTCAGTTCCTCAGTTCATCTGGGCACTGTCTTCCCAAAACTGGAGCTCAAGCTTTATGAAGATTGAATGTACATGTTTGCTGTGAAACTTCTGTTGCCCAGTCTGCATAATTAATTACTTGGGGATATAAATGTATTAGCATTCTGCTAATGAAAAGCTGTCCGGTGTAGCATTAGGTTTTTGTCATGCGAGAACGCCTCAGATCCTGGCAGCACAGACACCATTATCACTGTCTTCTCAGCTGATCATTTGTTTGGGTTATGCAAATATACTTTGCCTTCACAAACAGCAAAGGAGAAGAGAATCACATACCAAAGAAGTTTCTATGAAACTTCTATGCCTATCTATGTAAAACACTTGGGAGCTGCTGGCTGTGCAGACATGTTAATGATGAATAAATGATGATAAATAAGAAATATTTATTCATTACTTTAGGCAGAGAATAAAAAGAAAGAAAGAAAAAGGAAATTTTGAAGAAGCCCTAGTTGTGACTTTGTCATAGTGGCCTATTACTATCTAGTGTTTTTCTGTGAAGTATTTCCTTGTAATATTTGCAAGTTAGAGTCAGATTTTTCTGTCTTTGTTAATAATTTGATTATATGCGACTAGATGGATTTTTCTGCCTATTTTCAGCACTCTTGTGCATCTGCCATTTTTTTTAGCATGCTTCTAAAAATGTGAGCCTCTGAGATAGATGCAGTACTTTAACTTCAGTCTCAGAAAATATTGGGTAAAATGATTTTGTTGTTTTTGGTCTCTGATGTTCTTCAGAGTTTCTTTGAAGGAGTAGGTATTCGCTGTCTCTCACTATGGCAAGGTGCTGTAAATCATTGATGTCTTCTGGTTTCCTGTGTCTCTGGAAGCTGGGCCTTGGGCTCCTGATGTGTTCCGAACTCGGTGGGAATGTTGCCAGCATGCTTAACTCCAAGTGTAAGGGAAAAAACAATACTACCTTAAGCACTTGGAGAAGTTGCCAGTTTTTCTTCTGGAAAAAGAAATGATAGAAAGCTGTGGTGGTTTCTCAGCCTGAGAAAGAAGAGTTTTTTGTGGGAATTTGTTTAGGACTTTGTTTTTTATAGATATTTATTAATATTTACTTTTTTCCTAGGGTTTTTACTTTTATTCTCAGAGATAGTGAATTTCTACATTCAAATCCCCAAAAAAAAAAAAACAAAAAAAAACCCAAAAAAACCCAGAAAGAAGCAAGCTAACACTTGTTAGTATCTTTTTGATGTGGTTGTGACTCCAAATTTATTATCTTTCTTGATCTACTTGTGTTCTAGAAAGTGGGCCACCCTCCTACTATCTGCAGTTTTTGTTGTAGAACTGCTCTGATTGGCTGTCAATCCTGACTTTTCTTGGTGTGGCTCTTATAATGAATTCTCTACATGTGTTTTATTTGTGTCTTCAACATATTTCTTATATGGGTTACTTTGAAACCATGTTGTAAATTTCTGAATAATTTGTGAATTTAAGAATATCACAAAAAATCTTCTGTTAATGGTTATTTACTTTATTTTCCATCTTTATGCAAACACCCATTTGTGTGGGCAGCTTTCTCCACTTTGAGAGGCTTGACAGACCAGGACCAGCTGTGATCAAATAGGCCCTTGTTCTAAAATGCATTCCAAACTACAAGACCCACCTTGGTTGAGAAAGGAGAGCACGTAAGTGGTGAGGTCCAGCACCAGGGCTGGGCTCCTTAGCTCCTTCTTGCTCTGTGGAGCTTGAGTGGGGTGGCAGCAGGGGCACAGGACTGCTCAACTCCAGTGCTGTGAACCAACTGCAGGAAGGACATGGAAAATAGGGGAATTTGAGCACTAAAATGGCTGCATCTCCCCTTCCTGGAGCGTCCTCACTTTGCTTCAGCACAGACATTTTCATCCCAATTTGCTCTTGTCTTGTCTCACAGCTCTGAGTCCCTGGCATTGCCTGTCCTGTACTCTGACAACAGCACTCGTGGGATCCAACCTTTTGCCCTGCAGATGGTCTTCCCTGTTTTCCTTTAGCCCTTTGTCCTCCTGTTAGTCTGGAAAACAGCAGTTACTCTGTATTTCACCAAGGAAGAGTGCACCTGAAAGGTCACATCAATACTCTTTGAAATGTGTGGATGGGAAAAAAGTAGGATTAGCTAAATTGATTTGTTTAGATGGGAATAGAGGGTTCCACCTAAGCCACCAGTGTACTGAAAGTGAAAAAAACCAAAGCAAACCATCCCCATACCCAGCTGGCACGCAGTATCTCTGCTGTACCTTGCTTATTAGTTATAGTAAGAACTGCTGACTGATTGCCAGTTCTCTGAAGTGAGGTGCAAAGAAATTGAACTGCCTTGGCATAAGAGGCTGGCTTTCACAGCACTTTTCCCAGAGGAAACTTAATCATAATTTCTTCCTAGTGAAGGAACTTTGTTGGGTATGCATGATGTGCATTTCATTTCCCTCCCCAGTGTTATTGCACACTCAGATCTTATGCTTTATTAAATAGCATCTGTAAATTGTTTGGCATAAAACATCCTGTTTTAGAAAGACCTACTTTTAAAATGAAATGTTTAACTAGAAGAAATGCTTTTGAATTTTCAAACAGCTATCAGCATTAAAAGTACAGTATTGCTGGAAACATGTGCTGTGCGGTCTTCATATAAATGTATGAATTTCTCACTAAAAGGGAACTGTGAAGCTATTACTGGTGTACTGTAGTATAATGGTCTCAAATGCAGTTGTGATTTAGTAAGCTGTACCAGATTTCAAGCTGTCTGCATTGCAGCCTTTTTGTTATTAATAGTTAATGATACTCTCTGTCTGTAAGCAGATCCTTGCTTTCAGCCTTCCCTCCCCCCTCAATCCTTAGGACATTACGCTTTTCCTCTTAACTGGGAGTGGGGGAATGGGTGCAATTGTTTTCAGGGCTATCAGGGATGTTTTGTAGGCAGGCTGGGAGAACAATGGGAGCTGCCCTGTCTCAGGTCTGCTGGGCTTGCCTTGGCTGTAGGCAGGCTTATCATGCAGACACTGATCGTCTTGCAGGGCAGTGCAGTGCGCTGCCTTTAGCCTGATGATGACCCTGGATTATGTTCTTGTTCATGACATGTCTGCAGCGAGAGCAAGGTTCCAATTATATTTGCCTTCAGGCGGTTCTCAAGAGATGGTGGGGGAAGGAGAGGGCAGGAAGAAATCATTTGTGTAACTTAAAAAAGACTTGGAAAAGACTGTTTCAGGGAAGAAATCTGAATTTCTAGTGTAATCTCAGACTTGTAAATCACCAACACAAATAAATTCAAAATTTGAGACTACATCTTGGATTATGGTTTTTTGATTTGGTTTTTTCCTTCACAAAAGAAAGTCTAGTAAAGTGATCTGGTTTTGTTTTAAGGATAATTTAAGGAGACACTACATTGCTGAAAAAAACCACAATTTTCATGTCTTGTATTTTGGAAACAAGTAAGACAACAATGAACTCTGAACTGGATCTTGAAAAATGTTTTATTTTGCCACGGTTTTTTCTTTTTTGCAGATTGAATAATGTCACCAAAACTGCTTGGCTAGTACATTCTTTTTCATTACCTCTCTGCTTGCCTGTTATCTCTTCAGTTTCGATTAGCTTCAGCTTTGCTACTGCTTTTACTGGTAAGCAATCTCTTTCAAGACCTGGGGACAGAGAAGGCGCGAACTCTTCACATAGCAGTGAATGGGAGATATTGTTGTACCAAATTCATGACAGCATAAACTATAATTGAGCCATCAGTGAGACTTTGGAAGTGGCTATTCATAGCTTGTCCTGCAAACAGACATTAAAGAAAAAAGACATTGTGTTTTCAGTTACAGCAGCAGTTCTACATGCTTAGTTTGTAATTTCAGTTAGAAGATTTTCCTAGTAAACATGTTAAAAGCAACTTGTGAAGAGAAGACTTTCCAAAACTTTGTAACCAGTTGGTCATAACTATCATGTTAGTGTTCAGGTGAGCGATGTAGTTGCTTATTTGCATTCTGAAAACTAATTCAAGTGGAAAGACATTTGGTTTTTCATTTCCAAAATATTTTCGTTCTTATACCCAGAAACAATGCAAAATAATGATTGACACTCTGTACATGAGGGATTTGGCAAGTTTTCATTAAGAGTAGCCATGAAGGACTGTGTGTGGAGTCTTCATGTCCTTGTGCTGTTCACAAGGGCATAGAGGGCACTTTAGGCTGTCAGTATGTCCTGCAGTGCTTGGGCAGAGCATTGGAGTGAACTCATTGTGTCTTATATTGGGAGGGTTTGTTCCAATAAACTCTGGCTACAGCGAGTGGTGTTTCATGTAGTTTTGTGAGAACATCTAGAAACAGCTGCCTGCTGTGTGGCAGTGTGCTGGTTTGACATTTTCTCTTCAGAAGAGATATCTGTATCATGGTGGGCCCCAAGAAAGCAGCAAAATGTCTGCAGAACTTCATTGCCTCTATTTGAAAATACATAATTTCATTAAGGTATTCTGTGGACGATACACTGAATGCTGTCAGTGGTCAGAACATTTGGGAGCCACTTAGATAAAAAATAATAAGTCTAACCACTTCCTTTAGTGAGATTTTGTAGACTGTTCCTCTTGCTGAGCAAACCTCCATCTTTTTATTAGGATGTTCGAAGTTCAGAGGCAGATTTCTAAGGGAACATAAGCAGAAGGCTGGGGAGCCTTCTGTGGTAAGGTTCCTCAAAGGGGAATACAAATGAAAGAATTCAGGTTGTCCCAGAAAGCCTATTTAACTTGAATCCAAATATCTATAACCAGCATATCCATTCCAGATCAGTGGACCTTTCAGGAACATCAAGATATTCTGTAGAAAGGGGTTTGTGAGCAGTGGTTTGATGGCTTTAATGGATACCATTCATGATCAGTTTTTTGCAATCAGGGATTCTCTTTGCTTTAAGGGGAGACAATCAACCTTCACTGTTATGAATTCTGGACAAAGGAATAAAATACCCCTTAATTGCAGGTTGCATCTTGCGTTGGCTAAGGCAAAGAAAGCACGATCCTATCATGTGCTGTTGCATGTGCTTTGATGTTGCAGACATCAGTGTTAGGGTCACTGTGTATTTGGAATTGCTCGTAAGAAAGTCTTTACTACTGATTTGCAGTGCAGTAACTTGTGACATGTGTCCTAATCTAAGCTGACTTCATTCAGCACCAGGGCATGCAGCTGCTTTTTTACTTTGAGCAGCTTTAATTGGTACAACAGCTTTCCATACCTCAGATTTTGATGTGTAGCAAAAAAGTAATCTGCTTTTCTAGCTTCACTTTTACCTCTAGCAGTCCTTTACCTGTATCAGTGCTTTTATGGGCTTCAGGCAAGGCAGTGTGAGGCTGGCTAATGGTATTCCCTCATTTAGGGGGTGTGGCTTGAGGGAACCTGTGGCGGTAGAAAGTCTGGGAAAACTGATATTCATGCATTTTGGATGTAATAGGGATGAGATGGGAAAGAAGCTGAACTGAAGATAGATTAATAAAAAAGAAAGGGAAGGAAATGCCTGCTGATTTTCAAGTTTCAGTGCTGTCTTGAGCAATAACTGTGCAGCTAAGTGAGTCAAGTTATAATATACCTTGCTCAAGATCTTTATTTTCTTTGATACTCTTTCAGGAGAGGATGCCTCTTGTAAATTCCTCTTGTTTTTACAAGTGTTAAGCCAGATTTCTGACTGTAGCTTCTAAAGCAGGCTTTTTATGGTTCTCTCAAAGTTGACTGGTAACCAAGACTTTGTTCATTTGTTCTCTGCTATGGCCCCAGTATGAGGAGTGGTATCAGTGAAGTAAAACAGGTGGTTAATCCAAGTTGTTTTTTAGCCTTATCCTGACAGAGATCTCAATGTGCAGATAACTGCTGTGCTAGGTAATGTTAAATAGAGGACTGTGAAAAACTACTAAAAAGAGCCAGGAATCTTTAAATTCTTCTAAAAATACAGTAATTGTCTCCACAGCAGTAGACATCAACCCAAATGCCTTATTAGTACCTTTCAATCACCCACTTAAAATAGAGTAATTTTACGATGAAAGATGATATTTTAAAGCCTGCCAAAGATCTGTGGGCCACATTATCTTCTGTTTCCACATCATCACACCATGCTAACCACATAAATTGGATGCCTTCCAAGAGGGTTGAGTATCTTTACAGTACTCTCCAATTCTCTCTAGCAGTCATGGCAATTGAAAATTAAAACAACAGTGCATAAGAAGTCTGATCTCATGGGCAGATGGATGTCAATAATTCCTTCTTCTCTTTTCTTCCCTCATCTTATTTTCTAGGCAGAACAGTTTAACACTAAATTGTACTGTCAAAATTCACTGGGGAAAGATTCACCACTACTTTTGTCAAACCAACCGGGAGCTTGGCAGCAAACTTTGCTAGATTGTTCTGGGTAACAGTTAATGGCCAGAACAATGCTTCAGTCTCTTGGTGTTGCAGATACTACAGGGTACCTTGTAGGTATCACTGCAAGGACAGATTTCCGATTCGCAGTACTTTGCTGTTCCTCAGGGGATGCTAGGTGATAATGCAATAACTGTCCTTTGAACAAATTTTCACTTAGTGCAAAACCAGGGAAAACTGTGGTATGGTTTACAGACTGAAATACTTATCTTATTGCATGTCTTTGTGGTTAAGCAGCTCACAAAATTTTATGAGCTGTCTTCTGGTAGCAAAGTCTGTAGGTGTAGTTATCCATTGACACAAGGATGCCTGAAACATCCTTAGTCAGAAAACAGTAATTTGTGATTTGTTTTCAGTAGAGACTTGTAGGTCAGTGTTACAAGGTTAAATCAGGCTGTCTCACTCCATAATTTTCTGTAGCAGTTGTGGGGTTCCAGAAAGTGAAACATTTCCATCAGGACACATTTCAAATGCAAATCTATTTGTTGTTAAGCTTACAAAGCCACTCACAACTAGGGCTAAATTGATGTCATTGCCTGCATTCAGTTATGTGCATCTGTGATACTGCTCACAAGGGTTGCATTGGTGCATCAGCCTTTTTTTAAAAAAGCAAATGTAAGACAGGTGGTTTTTCAATGGTGAACAAAGGGAGAAGACATTTGTCTCTGAAATATATTTACTTTTGCTTTGCCTGACAGTCATTCAATCAGTGATTACTAACTTTCACATGGGCTGTTTCGAAAACAACCACTTGTAAACATGAGGATCCTTCTACCTGATTGTATGTGGAAAGCAGCAATGTTCTGAGAAACAGCTGGGTTAGGTCAGTGTTACATGAACAGGGAGACAAGTACCTTGTCCAAAGCAGTCCAGGTGTGGGAGTGGTTGGTTGTAAATCTGCAACATTTTATGGCTGTGGAGCAATTGAAAAATCAGCCAATCTTTGTGGCAGATCCTCTGGTTCATAAAATAGACAGAAGTGTTCTGAGCCTGCTGGCCCTCAAATGAGTCATTCCTTGAGTAGGTCAGCTGCTTCTAGAGAGGCCTGTATTCTGGCAGGAGAAAAGCCCAGTGTTGGTTGTGGATCTTGGCTTAACTATTGTGTACTTCTCTTATGTGTCTGTTAAACGCCCAGGTAATCTCACTACTTCTGGCACAGCCTCACTGGTTTTGTTTATCAGACCTTGTACAGCAAGATGTTTGTGGTTACAGCATTATTTTTTGACCGAGTAGCAATCACACTTAAGATTTCTCAAGTTGTCTTTGAACCTCTCTTTCTTCAGTCCAAAGTGCCTGCCTTTTGCTTGTCAGGATGAAGCAGAGTGATATAGTCTGATTTTTTTAAATGCTGGGTTTGTGTAGAGCAGAATCTGTTTGCTTGAAGCCTAAATAGTTTTGTTTCTTTTGGTTGTAGAAGGAGTAGTTTTTGGCAGACACTACTAAAGTGGATTACAGATTGAGGCATAACAAAGAACGATATCAACAAATACTCCACTGTATATTGGAAGTTATTCAGCTGGGTCTCAGACTGTCTTCATAGCTTATTTTGGTGAGTTCCCTGTGGTGAGGGGTTGGAGAGAGGCTACGTGGTCTTCGTGTATGTGCTAACCAAACAATGTGCTGATGGAAGCACTGGGAACAGATGCAGTGAGAGTTGCCTCTCTGATCTTTCAGATGAATTTTTAGCTTCCATCTCCTACACGACCAAGCTGCTAAGTAAGAGTCACATGCATGGATACTTGAGCAAAAAGCCGTTACTTAATATAACAATTGTGCTTAGAAATGTTCTGTATTTGTCAACCCGGCAATTTGCCCTCTGCTCATGCAGCTCAATTTTATTTGCAGTGGGGCCCATGTGGGTTGCCTTGACCCTTCTGTGCTTGAGCCTGGGAGCTGAGGGCAGGGAGAGTGCTTGTGTGACCCCTAACGGAGGCTGCTGAGGAGAATTGCCTGAACTCGGATTGAACGCGTACATATGTTCTGTGTAGGATCCATAGTTACAAAATAACTGGAATTGTAGTTACTACTTTAGCATAACTTTGGGGTGATTATAATGTGGTGTAAATGCTTTTGGCAGAGCTGAAGCAGATACAAATTTTTATTTCAGTATTTAAGTAGATTTACTGAAACTGCAGAATCGTCCTTATGATTTAATGTAATTTTTAAAAGATAATTCTAGAATGCGAATTCAACATAAGTATACCTGAAAAAGCCTCCTGCAATGAATATTCTTTACTGCAATAAAATAACGTTGTTGCCTTCTTGTGTTGCTCAAGAAGTTTAAACTCTCTTTGGCAAGGAATTATTATCTGCTCCCTGGAGATTATCTAGTAGAAGTGATAGACAGCTTTGTTCACAGATTTAGTGGCAAACATCTTCAAAGTTCTATGGGTAAGGAAGTAAAAAAACCTAATGAACCTTAAACTATAGTTGTTATTATTGTTCTCCATTTGTAGATCTGCATTTTCTCACTTTCTCGATGTTGGCAAGCATTTTCAAAAGAAAATCATGTTACTATGAGTCCTTTTTTATGATGCCTACATAATCCAGTTGTTTCCAGTTCCATTTGAATATGGGGTTTTACAGAAATATGTCATTCAAGTATGGTGGGTTTAAGTTGCTTTCCTGACTTAAAGAATCTTTGCCTCTCACATGCAAAACTTATTTCTCTTTACTGCTTGATTGCTCCATCTTCCAGCATGAGCTTTCCAAAGTGTGTTTAACTCCTTCCACTTAAAAAAAGAATTAGTCAATATTTTCTTGGTCATACAGGCATAAATTTTGTTCCTGTTGACTGTTGTTGCATGCCAGTGTTGATTCTTAGCAGCAGGAAAATGAAATTAATCAGGAGAGTCTCTTATTAGACTTTGCTTTCAGCTGTTAGGTTCGGTAGTTTGCAGACTAATGCAGTGATGTTCTGCCTTTAAAATGCTAACTTCTCCTAATAGTAAATTCCATTTCTTTATCATAAACCTATTGCTATTATGTATTCTTTTGTTCTCTGGGAGAGAGTTGATTCGTAGTTTCTGTTTGGCCCATTTAATTGTTGGAAGAAATCTGATGCCTGGCTCTTGCCATTTTGGCAGTCTCACAGAAGGCTAAATTACACTGCAGGTCCTGACTTGCCAGTTGTATGAAAATATGTTTGTGCACAGATAAATTAACAAGCTCTGTAGTATTTTTGTACCTAGTATTGCTGGGCAGGTACAGTATTCCTACGTAGAGTTTTCTTTTGCAGAAGGAAGCTTGCCAGGTTACCAGGTTTGCTGTTTCTCCTTACTTTTTGAGTTTCTGGCTCTCCCAGACGACATGCCAACCCATTTCAAGATGTTTTAGGATGCTATGTCTGAAGGGGGAAGGAAGTGGCATGTTTTGTGTGTATATGTATACATGGAGGTGACCTGGCAGCAGCTAGCTGTTTGATGTTTTAGTTTCTACAAGATGTCTGTCTTTTTTTTTTTTCTGAAAGACTTAAAAACCCCACTCTTATATGTAGGAGTTGGAGTTTTGGGGTTTATTGCTGTTGAGGTTTTTTCTTCCCCAAGAAGGTGTTTAAATCATTACCTTTATTATGCTCAGTTTTTTCTTGGCAGTATGTCAAAACAACTGACTGTGATCACTTCAGAAATGCCTCTGTCACCAGTGTTGGGGCAGCACACGGGGGCTCTTGGTTCCAGCTGACCCCCAGCAGCTGTCAGCTCAGCGTGCCACAGCTCTGATGAATGTGATATTGCTCGAATTCCTTGTGGGATCAGTGTTGCTGTTGGTTGGCAAGACTTCTTGCCTGCTTGAAAAGTCAGACTTGAATTTTATTTGGTATAGGAGCCTGTGAGAGACTGGGGAAGATGCTCAAAATACTGCTTATGTGTATAATTTGGTATAGATTTTTTCTGTTTTACTGTGGTTGATTATTCTCAAAGAAGGGTATTTGAAGTGAGTTTATGCCTCCCCTGCCAGGTACAGTCATCCATCCACCCAGGAGCTTCTTTTCCTGGTGTATTTTTATGTGTTATTGCTGCTTAGGCATCCCCCTTAAAATGATTAATTATATGTACCATAGTCATACACTTGAGGAGAAGAAAAGGGGGTTTCTTTCACCTTCAGTTGGCAGAAATATAATTTTCAAGGTCTGCTTTCTAAAAGTATATGGGTGTCTGGCCAAGAGTTTGTCATGAATGCAGAGAAACCCTGTTCTTTCCTGTTCTATAAATGTTAACGTGGGTAGATGGGAGGCAGTTACTAGGTAGTAGATACACTGTCCTGAGAAATGGTTATATAGTAAAAGAAAGGATTTAAACCTGTATTGCTGAGATTTTTCACTTTTCTTTACCCATTTTTACAGGCATTTCAATTTGTAGTAGCACAGTTTGAAGTAAGGACTGCTCAGTGTAGTAGATACTGGGTGTAAGAGTATGTATGTAGTCTGGTGTTGCTGCTTTAAAACAATTACATATAATAAGAAACATTCCAACTCTTCATGATTTAAGTAGAAAATTGGAAAAGTTTCTAGACTTCATTGGGGAAAAAACCATCTGTACTTGAAGAATCTGGTTTGCTGTGCACGTCTGTCTTGATAGACAAGAATTTCCTCTTTTCTGTACCATTCAGATTCACTATCCCTGCCCCTTCTCCCCCAGCTCTGCCAGCTTCTCTTACCAGTAGTTTTGGAGAACTGTGTTGGTGGGCACATCTACCCGTGTCCTTCAAGGGCAAAGGTCTCCAGCAGTTTGCTTTAATAACTTTATTTCATGTATGTGTTGTTTGGGTTTTTTTTCCTTACAGACTGATATTAAGACAGATGCAAAGAAAATTGTGACAGGGGTATAGAAGCTTAAGCATTTCCATAATTTTGCCTTGTTTTTCTGCCCCTTCTTGCTGATGTTTGAGTCCCTTGACTATTTACAGTGCCATATATGGTTCATGAAACTATGGTAATTAAAGACATAGAGAATTCAATGAAAACTGATGTTTAGTAAGTGGATGAGAGTCCAAACTAACACTTTGCATACAAAGGCAGAGGGAGCTCAGCAGGTGATGATTTAATTTGGTCACAAGCCAGTTGTACAGTCATGTATGTTCTTAAGCCCCAGTGTGTGCTGTCACAGCCCCAACGTCCAGGCCAGATGAAGCTGCAGGATGGTGGTGTGGAGGTAAGATCACAGTGGAAGAGAGGAAGATGTTGTAAGATATTGGAATGTGTTATGGGAGGAAACTCAGTTTTGCAACTCCTAGTATATTTGGGAACATGAGAAACCGCACAGTTGTCTTCTGCTTCTGGGGGAAAAAAAAAAGTTCTAAAAAACCGAAACAGTAAGAAGGCAGTGAGTGATATGAAAAATGTGTCCCTTACAAGCTACTGTTATTCAATACAAACAGTGAAGCAAGATCAAATTCCTGAAGCAGTTTATGTATATGATATGGAGAGTGTAACTGAGATTTTTTTTTTCTTACATATGTGCACCCAGGTAACATGGTTCAAAATTGCACTGCCACAAATTTTGATGATTTCCAGTGTGAAAATGTTGTAGAAGCTCAAGTTTTACTATTGAAACATCATGAGAGACTTCAGGATATGTACTAACAAATCAAAATTGAAGAATTTGTGAAATTTGTTCATGCGTCCTGAAGTCTTTGCTGTCAGGTGATGGCAAAATTGTTTTTCAACGTATTGTGGTATAAACTTAGGACTAAAGAAAATTAAATGAGTATGGTCCCTTCTATATAGAGCACTGTTTTTATTACATCTTCAGTGCTTTCTCTTGCAGGTGGAAGGGAAATGTAAATATTTAATTGGATTTCTGTAAGAATTAAAGACTTGGAATTTGTCCATACTGCTTTTCAGGCTTGAGCTATGCCCAAACACAACCCAGGCAAACCTTCCAATGCAGCATTCATTGTTGCCAATGGCATACCTTAGTATTTGCATTCATGCCTTTATTTCTGTCAAATGTTAAATGCTGTTTGGGAGGGTAGACTTGAAACATCAGAGTAAAGTTCTCTAGAAAAAGCCTTGAAGTGCTCATCACTGGGACTTGTTTCTTTTTTCCTTTCTTCCCTTCCACACATTGAAATTTAGCTGACCATATGATGCTCCTTTGTCTCAGCTCATTTCTCCAGTGAGATTGTACTGGAAGGCCAGCTGATAGATGGATTAAATAAGAAATCGATGATTACAGTTTGTAGGTTTATGTGATGCTGTTCTGAGAACTTATTAAATGCTGCCTGGGTATTTAGAAATATGGGAAGTTGCTAATTCTGGGAGGCAAGAATAAAAGAAGCCTTCTTGTCAGAATTGATAATTGCAATACTTTTGCCTGTCTGTCAAATAATCCTGAGTATGCTTGCATTTCTAGAATAAGAGAATTGTCACCATACCAGAAATGTTGAGGTATTGCACACGTACAGGATGAACAGCAGTGAATTGAAAAGAGATACAAACAGGTTATCTTGGGGCTGTTTGGGTGCTTCCCCTTTGTTTTCTGGGGATGAAGCACTCAAGTGGAAAAAACAATGCAGCTGTACAAGTAAGCAGCTGTTGCCATCTTGAAGTGTGCTCTTTTAGTCTGTGCGAGTCTGGGTAAGAAACCTCTAAGATCCTTCAGCCATTGGGTTGCAGGGGGTAGATCACTAATTCTTGGAGTTGATCACTAATAGGTTGTGAGTATAATTGGGTATATTAAGCAGAAGTTATACTCATTCAAAAAATGTATGAAAAAGTTTTAGTGTTTTTAGGTTGTACCATAGCCATAGCGTATGTCAGCTGTGGTGAACCTCTTGGATGTTGGTTAACTTGTCACTTGCATAATTAATTGGTCCTGCAGAGTCTCTGTGAAATACTGGTCACATAATGATGCCAGAGCAGTGATGAGATCTGGCATTTGTCAGCTTGGGTACGGTGAAACTTTTTCCTTGCAATAAACATGGATTTATTGCATTTGTGCATCTGTTGTAAAAATATTCTTTGTACTGTGTGCACCGTACAGAGTGATAATTTAATTTCCTGATCTGTGTAAGCAGATGATGTTACGCTAATCCCATTTTATCTCCAGTGAAATAAGAGGCACCATGTGTGTGATGGCAGTTTGGCTGTATCTGTTGGTGTTTGTGCTGTAAGCAAGTGTTCTGCTTTCTGGATTCTGCCCAGCTGTTGGACATGCAATGTGGACTTTCTCTTAGTTTCCTTGGTAGTCTGGGGACTTTGGCTTCTGTTTCTTTTTTCTTTCCCATTCTGTTCTTTTGTCTTCTGAAGGAGTAAATTGCTCTAATTGTTACTTTATATGACATGCTTGATTAACTTTACAGACGGCTGCCTTTGCTGACAGTTTAACTAGGAATCTAAGTGTTTGTGTGCTCACAGATCAGAGTGTAGTTATGCTTTCTAAATTGATTTCATTTTGATACTTCAATTAAGCTTTCTTATAACTGAGTATTCATGTCCTTGCAAGTGAGGAGAGGAGGGAGTATCGCAAGTGCTACATGCAGGAATATTTAATGAAATAAAACCCATTAAATTAGCTGGCTGCCTAGTATGCTTCTCAAAATTTTTGAGAAGGTATGAAACTGAAGTGCAAAAGTCCTGCAGGCATCTCTGAGATAAAAACATCTTGACAGCTCTAGTTAAGAGTATTGTGTACCAGTCTTTAGCTTTAATTTCATTTTGCGCTCGAATAACAAAGAATATAAAACAATATGAATGCAATTAAAGATAAAGACTACAAAATAGAATGTCAGTACCACTAGCATGTCAGGAAATGGTAATGCTCTTTCAACTCAGCAGAATAATACTACCTTGCAATGCTTTGTAGTTCTATGCATTGCAGTGAAATCTTAAGGACTACTAAGTTCAAGCAGAGTTTCATTGGTATTTTAGGATGGGGAAGAATGCAATCATCACACAAACAACTGGAATACTGAACCCATAAACTTCCTAATAGTATTTTACATAGACAATTGCAAATCAATCTTTAACAGAAATTTTGAGGAAAAGTGGAATGGCCTGTGTCTGTTGTTAAAGTCTGCATTTCTCTGTCTGTGCAGTTAATTATGGTAAGCACAATTAATGATATTTTAAATGTCTAAAGGTTGTTCTGTAAGTCTTTGTCGTTTTGTCCACGTGTCAGTGTTTCACCAACCCCCAGTCTTCCACAGTCTTCCCCCAATAAAATGCTCCCTTTGATTCTAAAAGAGTGACTTGACTTCAGTCTTTATGTAATTCTCTTCTGGCAATTTCTTTGGTTTGACCCATCTTTCACACTTCATGTAGGCAGCATTCTTATCCGGTGTTCATACAAAGGGAAATCTTTAAGGAGTGAATCTGTGTTAAATAAAGTAGACTTCTAACGGTCAGAGGGTCAGATTGACTGGCATGTGATAGCTGTTTTATGCATTCTGGAGCTACAAAGCAACTGGAGAATGCAGAGCTGATTCAAACAGATTTACAGCTGCTTTGCCTCACTCAGGGCAACAAGACCTGCCGTTTATTTTCATTCTTGATACCTTATGAACTCCTGAATTTTCTCTTCCTTATCTCCACCCCCCGCCATCAAATACATATCTTTTTCCCCTTTCTGTGTGTCCATCTTGTTGACAAATTCAGATGGAGCAGCTCTGAGGTTGTTTAGGACTGAGATTAATTTTTAGCAAAAGGGTCCTAAAAGTGCATTTCCCTCCATTGTGCCTGCAACTTCTCATTTTTCAATCTGACTGAAGTCACAACTGCCTGAACAAAGATGGTCACTACTTGCCTTCTGTTTTTGCTACTGGGAATGAAGCCAATTGCCCCCAGGGGAGAAAGTGGCTTCCTATCAGTAGGGATATAGATGATGACTTTGAGAAAGGATGAAAGCAAAGTAAGTTATTCTTTGCTGAGAGGCAGCCTATGGCATCCATCCTTTTGAGAGTGTAAGTAAATGGCAGCTGTTGTGGAAAAAGGGCAGTTGTTTTAAAAGGTTCTCTGGAGAGTATTATTCTTCATTCTCTTAAAAGCCGTGGGAGAAAATTACTGCTAAATCTAAAATTTTCTCTATTCCACTTAATAAACTGTAAGATACTAATCTTAAATATACATGCATGGAGATGATTTGGGGAGCAATTCTGGTAGCACATATTTAAATAACTTTTTACATCCTTTGAACTAGTGAACTTCTGCAAATTCTTTTTAAAAAATCCATTCAGTACAGAATGAATAAGTGCTGCAATTCTGTAGGGGATAGCCATAGTTATGCATGACTAGAAGCTTTAAATCTTAGATTGAAGTACTGAAGCTCCTTCCCAACTATTTGATGCTGGGATAGTGGTTATCTAATGGTGACCTACTTGAGCTTTCCTGGGTTAGTCATTGACTACTCAGCTCTTGTGGAAGCAGCATTTAGACAGTTTCTCCCCCCACCCCTCTTTTCTCTCTACTTAATTGAGGTACAAGGTTACATTGTGACTTAGGTGTGTCACTGAGGGTTGTTACTGACTACTTAAATAATTTGCTTCTCAGTGGATTCCCTAGGAGCAGCATGAGTGAGTGGCGTTAGAGTAAAGCAGAGCAGGCTGACAAGTCTGTGCACTGCAGTGCAGAGCAGATGTACTTGAGCTGGATTTAAGCTGTCATAGCCACGGTAACACAGAGTTCAAAGTAAATGCTTTGGCAGTTGGCCTGCACTCGTAAAACTGGTCTTTACAGATCCTCTAGCTCTCCTCTAACATCTCTCTTCCTCTTTTGTTGGATAGTGTCCAAGCTGTACACTCAATCAGTAAAGGTAGTGTAGGTGCACTCTGCATGTGCAGTTTACGTTTATCAGGCATTACAGGCACTTAATTTACTGCTTTGTAGGGTAGTATTGTGTCATCAGAAAGTCCCTGAAAACTGGCACCCTCTCTGAGGTAGAGGTGGACATTCATGTCCTGGGAAGCTGGAGGAATTAACCATCTTCAGTATCTTTCCCAAAAGTAAATTCTGCTGACTGTTACTAATACAGTTAAATTTCAGAAGTGAGAGTTAAGCATGCCTTGTCCTGCCTTCTGTAGAAGTGTAAGTAGTAGCAATGCCAGGCCAATATTCTTCCACACACATGTGTGTGGAGATGTGAACTAATGTAAATACTGTGGGTTCATATATGTATATATTCTATCTTCCCATCTGGCCAGGCTGCTTCTTGAGTACAATATTTTTAGAAATAAAATCTATTCTCAAGTATATCAATACAGTTGCTAATGCTTACATATAAAAGCATCCAAATTCTGTGAGCTGTCACTGATCTGTGATCCTTACAAAGATTTGCCTTTGGTATGTGTATTGCTGCATCCTCCCTTATGGGTGATAACTCTGCTAAATATAATTTGATGAAATCCCTTTGTAATGGGGACTTGTTCAGATCTGCTGAAAGAAACACAGAGCATGATAGAGACTTATTGGTCCTTGTGCTCTTCCCTGAAGCATCTCACACAGATGTTTGTTCATTTTCTTGGCTTCTTTTGAATGGAGTATTGGTTGAATGGTTGAAAGTCAGGAGACAGCTGGATACTGATAGGCCTTTCTGGGACTGCCTTCCATTTTTTGAAATGTGACAAAACTCTGCACCCCTAAGTGTCCCACAAAAATGGGATCAGCTGACACTAGCAGCTAAATCTGACAGGAAACACTCAGGAAAAAAGGTTGCTCAAAGAAGCTGAATGCACTTTTCAAAGAATAAGTGGAAGTAATACAGAGAAGTAACTGTCTCCTTGAAATATTCTCATGTCCTATTGCTGTTCAGCTTTAATAAAGCCATAATAAAAAAACCCCAGACCAACTAACAAAGAGTCATTTATCTGAGAGATGTATTTAAATTCAATTTTAATACTTTCATTTTTGTGTCTTGGATAATACCTAGTTTTATTATACCAATAAAACTTTCTGGTAGGTGTCTGTAGAAGCAGCCTGTACTTGCATTGTTTTGCTGTTTGTGCTGTTCAACAGCCCTTTCCAGTGAGCCTGCTTTTGCTGTGGGAGTGCTGGTCCCTTTCCCCATGCCCCACTGTGTGTGTCTGCTGCACATCCTCTCCTTCCACACAGGAATTCCATGGTGGAATCCTCCCACCCACCATGGTCCTGATTCCTGGCATGGTGCTTCTGTTTGGCTCTGCCAAGGGGGCAGTCCCTCTGTAAGGAGTGTGCTGCCCCTGGGGCACTGCCCTTTGGACCATTTGGTAGGTCTGTCCCAGCTGTGGGGGGTCAGGAGCTAACTGAGCACCACTGGGCTTATTTTAGAAAAGAAGCCTAAATTTGTAGTTTGAAGATCACTTAGTGACACATAATTAACATAAAATAATGCCCTGAATCTTGTCAGATTGCTTTGGTACTGGCCCTTCTGTGTGCAGAAGGCTTTACTTGTAAATCAGTGCCAGATTATCCATATATAAAAATAACATTTTATGTGTAAAAATAGAACAAGCTCAGCTTTTCAGCAGTGTTGGAATTGATCACTTATTTCTTCTGTGTGGACTCTTGCTAAAGCACTGGTTTTATGACACGTGATAAGCTGTTGAAATAAAAAGCATGTTGTTTTTAGCAGGAGCCTACAATTCCCTAATCTGCAAGCATATTTGGATTATATTTCTGAGGTTGCTTAGTAAGAATTTTAGGGCAGAACTTCATGATTTCAGACTTCTTAAACTTTGAGATCTGTTTTTTAGAACTTCAGGGGAAGTGTTGTTGAAGTCACTGAGTTGAAACAAAGGCACCAATTATGTCAATATTCAGTTTTCTGAGACTTTGTTTTTATGTTGATTAACATTTAAGTAAAGCCTCCTTTTTTCCCCTCCATAATGTTTCTCTGTATGTGGTATCAGCTGCCCTCTATTTAACAATGTGGAAAAATGGGCTGGCATTAAGTAACTCTGTTTTGCTGTAACAAGCAAAACTAGAATAAATCTTAGCAGCCACTGCCAGGTAGACAAGTACTATGTGGTGATGGGAGCGAGGACTTTGCTGGTAGTGTTTTGGAAGATTTCAGGCTGAGTTTCTTTGCTTATGTAAAACAGTGGTCTTTGTTTGGCACTTCCAATGGCGCTGGGACTGTTGTGTAGCTTCATTGATTGGTTCCATGCAGTGGAAATCTGACCTTTAGCAGATGTTTGAGAAATTGCCAGCATTCAGAGTGATCAGCAGACTAGACAGTTTTTTCCTTATGTCGATGAGAACTTCCATTAGATTAGTAGCGTGCGTGACAATGTTAAGCTTTTAAATGATTAGAAAACTTTTTGAAACAAGGCAGATTTTCCTGCAGTATAGAGCTGCATCAAGTAATTTATTTTCTTACATGCATCATTTTGCTAATTGGTTAGCTGATAGAAATATTTTGATAATGTAAGTGGGTGTGGGTTTTTTCTTTTTTTAGTAAAGACATTTAGATTTTAAGTAAGTTTTGGTTTGTCTGTATTTTTGTTAAAAGGTCAGTTTTAGCATGCTGTTTGTTATAGCACCAGTTTGGGATAAATGCTTTCAAAGAAAAAAGAACAAGCTTAAATGGGCTGGGGAGGGGGAGGCAGCAGTGAAACATATCCCATCTGGAGCATTTGGCTTGGAACAGGATGTTGCATGACTCCATGTGAAGTCTGCTCTCACGAACAGGATCCTAAGCAATGTAGGAGATTCAGCTGCTTAGTGGTGGGAGTTCAGCATGAAACGAGGTCTGTTTTCTCAAACTCCAACGGTTAGAACTACAGGAAAGAGGTGGGACTTAATAAGAGATTTATGTGTTCAGTAACTCAACAACACCAGCAGTTGCCAGATTAAACCCTTTCCTGCAGGTGCTGGCTTTCCTCAGACCTCTGCAATTGTTTTTCGGTGTGATGCATGTGGAAAGAATAATTATTTAAAGGATTAGAGGTTTAAAATGAGAACAATACAATTACTAAGTTGTCTATATCTGGTTCTAAATTTAAAAATCGAATAATTGCAAGAGGACTGATCTTGTCTTGGCATTAGATATCCTGTATTCATGTGTGCTTTTAAAAATTTTTGACTGTGTGAACTTTGTAAGTTTTTTATTATCATTTTGGGTGCAGAAAACATGTTAAGGAAATAGACTGCATTGAGAGCAAGGGGTAGTCTTGACAACCAGTCCTGCTGTTGTGGACTCTTGGGCAAAATGTATTCAATTTATCCAGTGAAAATATGTAGTGGGGTTTTTCTGTGGTTTTTTGTTGTGTATTTTTTTTTTTCAAACATGAATATTAGGAGGGAAGGGATGTGGTGGTAGGAGAAGACACATACATTACAAAGCCTTGAAATCCTTGCCCTTTGCTCTTAGTGCTCAAGAACACTTAATTTTTCCAGTGCTATGGAACTTGTCAGGTATGTCTCTTTATTTTATGATTCCCATGAAATTGTGCCAAAATTCCTTGGCAGCTCATTTTGTTATCTAATAATCTATGTACCAAATTAGATGAAGTTTTTTTTTTTTTTGGGATATAACTAATATTCTGATTCCTTTTTATAAGCAAAACTAGCAAAGCTATCCTTGCTTGTACACAGCACATTTAGTGTTGCTTCTGAGTCTTGTTTATTCAGCCTTTATTTCATGATCTAAACATGAGGTAGTGGGAGATGGTAGAACTGAACTGATTCCCTGAGTGGGTGAAATATGTTTGTCTGGTTCATCAGTGGTGATCTCCTTCCCATCCTTAGAGGGAGACTTGAGAAAATAGGTTTTAGCTGTGCCATTCTGTCCTTCCTTTTTTTTTTCCCCTAATGCAATGACTGGGGAGTAAAGGCTCTTGATCTTACTGGTTTTGTGGGAAGTGAAATGCATGGGAGAAAAACCTGGCTTTTTTCCCCCCTTGGCCCTCTCTGTGCAGTTAATTTTTGTACATGCACTGAAAAAAAAAATATTGGTATATGTGCTTGTCTGAAATGCTGGCAACTGTTGTCTACTCCAAGTGTATCAAAGTTACAAGATCACAGGTCTTGGCTGTGCTTAAAACTCTTCATAATTATGATCTGTGAGTTATTTGTATCACAGTGACATAACTGAACCAAAAAGCTGTAAGGAATCCAATAAGGAACATTACTTTCAAAAGTATTTATTGCATATTCTCTTAATTTATTGCTGTATTAATGTTTGTTGACTGTAGGAGACAGACCTCTCTGCCTTGCACTTTTGTCTTGAATGCTAAATGGACTTTTTCACATGAGTAATTGTTCCTTTCTTATGCACAATAAGTTGATTGCAGCAGAAGGTATATTTTTGCATACAATTCACAAGGAAATGAGGCTGACTGTTAGAAATAACATCCAGATTTTAAATAGTTTATAGAGAGAAGTGGAAGGCGTTTTGTAAAGCAAGGTAGAAACCTCAGTTGTCATTCTCTGAAATGTTTTGAAAACAGATTAACTTCTTTATCACTATCAGTGAAAACTGCAGTTATCTGATACCACAAATAGCTCTGCAGCTGATGACTGTAGTAGAAAATACCATCTCACAGTGTGTTCATTTTCCTGAAGGGAACACTCGTGTCCCTTCACTTGAGCAGTAATTTTATTGCACATTCCCTAGGGAATGGGAACAAGTGTGACGTGACTGTGCTCTGTCTTCTCTTGCACTGATTTATCATAATACAATAAAATTGTCAAATTCCTCACTGCAGGAAGGCTGAGGTTGCTTGAGTTACCTCTGGAGGTCATGAAAGTCCTACCTAATTTCCTGATGTCTTTGCAAAAGTGTTGTTGGTATTCTGTGTAACTGTAGGTACACAGTCAATTGCAGTTTGTGGGATGGTTTTGTTTGTTTTCAAGATGTTTTCTGACTCAGAGAGCTTGGAATAGATGAAGTTGTGCTAACATTTGTTACAAGAAAGGACTTGGTTACATTCATACTTTTTTTTTTAAGATTCTGAGCATGAGTGATTATTGGAATTCAAGGAGCTCCTCAGAAAATAAACTTGCAAATAGAGATGGGTGCTGAAAACCTGGGGGAAGTTGTCCTGCATTCTTTGTGTATAGAAATGGTTGATTCAGAGGATACAAAACACTATATCTCAATTTTAAATAAGCAAGATGCTAGTGGGGAAATAAAGGGGAGAAAAGAGGAAGTAAAGAGTACCAGTCCTGATTTTGTGGTACATTTATTGTATGTACCATTTCTAGCATTAAAAGCTGTCTTGGACATACAGTAAACCTTGTTTTGTTCCAGAAACTTGAACAGATGGTGAGAAAATGATGTACAGTTCTGAATTAATGCTTTTTTATTCTCTTCTCTGCCGCATTTTCAATTGCAGGGAGGACTTTTTTTAAATCCCAGTCACAGCCCTTATAGTCACAGTCTTTAAAACCATTATGCATAAACAAACTTTTTTTTAAATTTATCATCACAATCTTCTTTAAAATGGCATTTATTCGAAAACATTATCCTTGCTGTTGTGACAAAGAGTGTCTGACTTTTTCACTAGTAAGTTACCCAGAGATGGCTAATGCAGTAATTAAGGTGATTAATTGGGTTCATTAGGCAGCTTTTGATGTATACTCATTGCCAATATTTTGTTCTTATGTCTTTACTTCTGGCCTTAAGCACTAAGGGCTTGATTGTGTTATCTGTGGGATCTGTTGTTCTGTTGGTCCTATCAATGGAGCTATTGTTCCTCCTTTGAAAAGATCTTTGAAAGGAATTACTAGGAGAACTGAAAATGCATAATATTTCGTTGCCTTCATTTTTTTTGACTTGAAGTACATTGGATATTTCTAGAACAATTTCTAATTAACAAAAGTTATTCTGAAAGCTTTAAAACAATCATGCCATTAAGTTAAAAATCAAACATTTCTCTGTAGTTTGGACAATTGTGATACTGAAATAAGTTAGTTAATACTCAAGATGTAAAAGGCTAAATGACTTCACATTTTGGAGAAATTTTATCGAAGGACGAAAAGTGATGTTAGATGACAGAGCAAAAGTCTCTCTTCTGAAAAACAGTAGTAGACAAAGACATTGAGAGAGAATTGTCATGTATGTATCATGAGTGATTTCTGTAACCTTAAGTGCTTTTCACCCCTGTTTTCCTGAAGCTTTTCCACATCAGTAATTCTGTTTATTTGAAGCCATTCCTCCTGTGCTGTAGCCTTAGCAGCTGGAACAGCAAAGTGGGCAGCTGTTCAGAGGAGCTGGTTGTCTTTGTAGTTCTATGATCCCGCACGGTTTGTCTTGTAACACCTCAGCTGCACCTGAAAACCCACTGAATGCAATACATTCAGTGTCATGTAAACATAATCTCAGTTCCCAAGGGATTTGTGGTCAGAGGAGGCAGCACTGGGCTGAAGTGATTGTACACTTGGTCTAAAGGATGGGTGTGAAGCACAGACATTGTGACTTGCTTGCTGTTATGGAGTGAGGGCAGAACCTCCCAGCTCACCATCAGTGACTGAAGTATTTGGTTTGGGTTTTTTTTTTTTTTTTTTTAAATAGAAAAGCTAAACACAAGCAAATTACTATTGAAAGACTTTTGAAATACATTGACAAAAGATAAGTGCTTTTTTGAGTTAGGACCAGACTGTCCACATTGCTAATGTCTTCATTCTGATGTAAACCATCGCCTTAAGATTGGGAAATGGAAAAGGTGATTTCCTAAATTACTTATCATGCTGCTGTATTTCTGTATAGTTCACCTATTATTTATAGAAGTGTTATTTTTTTGCTCAGACATTTAGATATCTGTGACTCAGGACTGGCCATTATGGCAAAGAGGAGATTGAGGATATGGGTTAAGACAGTCCAAAACCCCAGGAAGCCGTGCTTACATTTCCTCTCCTGCTCCCAAAACGTTGCTTAACTCTGGCAGGCTGTTTCCTGATGTCATGTTTGCTCACATGTGCCACCAGCCCTGCTCTTAATGTCCTCTGGCCTTTTAGTAACAGTTGGAGATATCTCAGTTCAGAGTTGAATGAACTTTGATCCTAGTTTGTGGACATTTATGCACTGGTGAGCTATGAACTGTGATGACCCAGTTTTTCTCTGTAAAGTCTAGCCTTGCAGTTTGGTGTCAGATGGAAAAATAAAGGAAGATCATATAGACCTTAAAAATCTATATGCTAATCCTTTGAAGCTTCAACCTCTTGAGTACAGATCTTTTCTGTTTTATGCTGCACTTAACCTATAGGAGAGAAGTAGACCTGGGTAAGCTTTGTTTATGAATCTTTTGTTAGCAGGTGTCTTCAAGTTTTTAGTTATATCATAAAAATTATATGGGAGTCTTTTTGAGTGAGTGATGACTCTCCAGTGTGAAGGAAACAGATGTAGTATTGAAAGATGACTTGTAGAAGAGGTTGAAACTCAGAGGCTGGAGTGGTAACATGAAGTTGACTCTTAAACAGTAATTCAGCTTGTGAGATAGCACTGAATGCAGTCACAAAACTACAAGGGAAGACTCTAATAATTCAGATTTCCAAATCTGAATTACTGGTTAGGAACAACTTAGGAACTGTTTGTCTTTATTGTTCTGCTTAGAGGTGGTTTTGTCAGGACTAGGAGAAACCAGGACCAGTTTTCAGTGTGGTTATAGGTAGCATGTGAATTGAAGGAAAGAGGACAGCAAATTACTATTATAACTGTAGCACGTTCTTCTCCAATATGAGATAAAGCTTTAAAGTAATTGATATGGTACACTAACTTCCCTACTCAAATATTCTAGTCTTCTTATAATGAAAGAAAGGCCTGAAAAAAATCAGCAAAGATTTTAGCAGATGATCAGTGAAGTAGATAAACATTTCACTAACATTTTGTCTTGCTTCAGAAGATTATGATTATTGTTGCTATTACTCCTATTTTCTCGTCTGCTTGCTGAGATTTGTTTGGTTGGCTTGTTGCCTAAGGTTAACAGTCTTGGTTACAAGAGCAAATACTGTGTTGTCAGAATACAGAAAATTACCATTTTGTAATTGACAATAATTTATAAAAATGTCAATATAATGTCTCTTTTTGGTTGCTGGATTTTTCTCTTGGTTTCCTGGTTGCTCTTGGAATAGTCCTCCATAGTTCTCTTAATTCCTGTAAGATGACCAAAGAAAGCAATGAATTGAGTGAGTTTGTCTGCTGGAATTTTTGCTGTTGATATGAGCTAGGCCTTGAGAAAATGCCTCCAGTACAAACAAAATCTATCAGCCAGTTTCCTCTGGTGATTTGTCACTCTGCTAAGGATTTGCTGGTGTCTTTTTGATATCTCTGGCTTTATCGGACAAAAAGGAAATTGTTTGTGAGCCCGTTCCTGGTTTGTTTGGCTTGCTGTCTGGAGAATGATGTGGGCACACAGAGCAGCTGAGAGGCACTTGGTCTTTCCTAGCCTGGATTCCCAAGTATGAGTATCAAAAGTTCGTCTCAAAACCTTGCTTTTCTTTTACAGTCTCTCTTCTGTTTCACTTCAAATCAAGATTTGCTGTTCCAAAGTATAGTGTTTAATCAGTGTCTGCACTGCAGATTTGGGAGGACACCACTTATTCTAGCAGCACTTGTTTATATCAGCAACCTGATATAAATCAGGTTGGACCTCTGTCTGGGTAGATACTGATAAGTACTTTTAGGTCCTTAGTCAGGGTCAGTCCTTTGAGCCTTGGAAGGATGGCTGTTTTGGCTCCTCACTTGTTGAGGATGGCTGATTGGATTGTGTTGGTAGAAATAGGGAAAGTCCTGTGCTTTTGGCACTTCTCTTGATTTCCTTTAGCAGTGTTTCAGGTTTGGGCTATTCAGCTGGAGTGACACATCAGAAAAACTATAGTAACTGTAGCTCCCTGCTCAGATCCTGATCATCTTCAAAGTGCCAGCTTTGTGCATTTAGACTGTGAATTTAGACTCTCAGGAGGACTGAAGCTGAGCTGTTTCTCCATGAGTGGCTTTGCAGCCATACCTTGTTAGCTAAAGCAACAGCCAGGTTGTTGGATTAGGTTTCCTGCCTCATGAGAGGCAGATTTCTGTTTCTCTCTCAGACTGGGGATGAGTACAATAGCAATTGGTGAATTCTCACTAGGAGGTGACCTATTCCTTTCACCATTCACTTTAATTTAGCCTCTTATAATGCATTGTGATTACTGATGGCCTGGTGAACAGGCTTTGTCTTCATTAAAAAGCCATCACATTGTAAAAATTGAATTAAATCCATTAATATTTAGTATTTTGAGTAGTCTGATAGTTATTTTTGTTGGTTTTAGTTACATCTTCAAATGACAGATATATGCAGTTTAAAGTCAGCATAATCTTTTAAAAATTGAAACTTAGCAACAATGGTTCTTTATTAAATGACAAGTGTTGGTCTTTTTTTTTTGATATTACAAATGTTAGTATTAGCACAGATTAATTAACAAGTCATCTAAATCACTAAAGTTTTTTAATTGGCTTTTAGTTTACCTTGTTTAAAATCACATCTGATTTGAAAACAAAAATCTATTTTTAAATTTATTATGTAGGCTTTCTATAGTCATAACTACTAGTTTTAGACATGATCATTTAGAAATATAGGTACAGTAAAAGTTTCCTGTGTTGTGTAATAGTGAAAAGAATTTGAAAGATATTTTCAAGCCTGAAGGGCCAGGAGGTTTTTATGTGATGTGTGTACTTAACCTAGTTATGATTCAATAGACTGTGGTTTCTTAAAATAGTAAGTCACTTCTGTTTCTCACTTGGGATAAGTAATTCAGTAAATTTCTGGAATGTAAAACATTTCAAATGGGGCTATTTGTGCCCCATTGGTTTCTTTGTAAGTCCAGCAGATTCATGATTTAATTTCTGGTTTGTGTGTCACTTCACTTTGCTGTTAAGATCTGAATTTGAAAAAAGATTTGCAAAACAGGTGCGCCAAATATTTTAAACACAGTGATTTAAATAGCTTGTAAAGTGAAACTTGGCACTCCTATAGATTATCTTATTATCAGAGGCAAGTATTTTTTTGAGAAATTAATTTAAAACTCACATACGAGAAATATGGGATTTCCCTTTCATTTCATTGTAGATCATGTTTTCTCCCTTCATCTTTCTGTTCAGAATATGCATTTTAAATTGTGGGATGAAAGTCACATACTTGTGTTAGATGGTTTTCTTTATTTTCAAGGATGGTATTGGGGCCTGCAAGTAGGATGCTTTTTTATTCTGTCATCTTCTCTGCAATCTCTACTTCGTGCTCTACGTGATGTGCTGGTTGCTTAGCAATCCAAGCTACAGACTGCAGCAGGCTGTTGCAATAGTACTGGTATTTTTCTTCAGTTTTGCAACCATTTTTTTGCTGCATTTTTCTTCTGCAGAGGCTACTTTATTGTCAGTGTTCAAGCATGCATTTTGGGGAATGCAGAATTAAGGTTTGAAAATTAACCATAAACTGTACATATTGATTGTTTCTTACCCTGCAATGTACCTTGGGACTACTGTTTTCTGGGAAGAAAGAAATGTTTTTGCTTCAAGGCCTCTCTATATTTGTTGGATATTTTTGTTTTAAGGCTTAATATAAGGAAGCTACCTGGAAAATCTGTGTTTATTGGAGCATGTATTTGCTACATCTGGCCCTGTTCCCTTGTACCCTTGTATATATTTGAGATGTCTTCCAGTGAGTGTGTTCCTCTGCTTTATTCAGGAGCCTGTTGAGAGAGCAGGGTTGTCTTCCTTATTCTGCCATCTCTGAAGTGTGTTGAGCAATGCTGGCAGTAAAAGTGTGGCCTCAGCTTGAGTGTGTCTGTCACTGTGTGATTCAAGCAATGACACAGGCTCCTCTGTAGTTTTATACATTTTGAGCAGATGATCCTGAGGCTGCAGATTTTTTTCTTCCCTCAGTAATGAGAACAGTGTTTTTGGAGGGATTGTCTCCTTGCATTTCAGAGGAGCTGTAGCTGGATGCTGTTATGTGTGGTCTTTCAGTGGCAGGAAGTAAGTCTTGGTGCTTTCCTGCTGGACAGACCTAGAATAATTTTGTTCTAAAAAAAGAAAAAAAAAAGAGGGGGTTTCCAAGCAGTTGTGAATCCTGAAGCAACAGAGACTTGATACTGTGCAGATAATGAACCAGCCTCTCTTTTTGTACACTTCAACTTTCCAGCTTATGACTGAGGACTGCTGCTGATAAACTACACCTATTCCATCTTCTTTTGAATAAACGGAGAATTTAAGTATTTAGAATTATCAGTATGCTGTTTCATGGTAGAAGGGTATATCAAAACAGGATTTAATCTTTGAGGAATTGTCCCTTTGATTTCCACAGCTCATCTGAAAGTACCAGGACTTTCTCTTCTCATTTAATAGAAAATTAAATCATCTGCCCTTAAATTTGTTACTTCCTGAAAACACCACAAATAATCAAAACAGATGTGCAGATTTGGATATTTGTTCAAACAATTTCATGTTTTAAGTGCTGAAATAGCATAAAATAACTCACACTACTAATTTGTCCCATCTTTTAAGGAGCTTTCAGTGTTCATGTCTATACAACATCTATCTAATTCTACAGGTTTTTTTTTTCGAGTTCTTGAGAGTTAGAAGCAGGGCTCTTGCATTTTAGAGACAAGCTATTATGTTCCTTAAATTGTGGAATACCAGTTTTGTCAAGAACATTTTCAGGTAGTCTAGAGACTTTCTGTGGTATTGTGGGTATCTACTCACCCTGGCTAAAAAAATACACAGAACATTTAGTACGTTTTATCAAAACTAGGTACTTTCTTGGCTGCAGATATGAGTGAATGAACATGTCTGATCTGCAGTAAAAATGCTGGCTATTTTTAAGAATATATGGAGGCAGTAAACCTCATCTTTTAATACTAAAATATTTGCTAGTTTAAGACCAATCTATTGCTATTATTTCAACTGTTTCAGTTGCTTTTAGGCTATATGGGGAATGCCAATGTACTTTAAAATGCTTTTTATGAGCTCTTTTTATTGTAGAGTGACTGTGAAATGCTAATGTGAAAGACTGAGGAAATTTTGGTGACAAAAAGCAACATTGAAGCTCTTTATTAAAGAAAAATCTTGATTGCTGCCTTTGGTTGCTATTTGACCACTTTTCCATGTGGAAATGGGTAGCACTTGCATAACAGAGTAATAATTTTCCTGTGTTAAGCTGTTTTGCTTTATAGTAACTTGTGCTTTGATTGCATTTGATTAGGTTAAGATATATTTAGAAAGATTTGACTGCTGGGTAATGCCATCTCCATGAAAGAAACAATTTGTAAAAACCTGAGAAGTCAAGGATATTTGGAACAGGATGGGAAGATTAAGTTTTATTAAAGCACCCTTACTGTCTCCATTCCCTATGTACTTACAACTAGCCTTAGTTTATACCAGCTGGATGTTTGGCAATCACATCCATCTCCATCAGGAGATGGACAAATTTTCCAGAGTCTAGTGTAGTTTGTTTCAATTTTCCAATGTGTACTATGCTGAGGAAGCTCACCAGAGCTGAGCAAGGTGTCAGAGCTGTCCAGGATTCAGAACTCCAGAAAGATTCCTGACAATTTCAAGCCCCCATCAGTGCCATAGGTGGTTCAGTGTGGTATCCCTGCCCTCCATCCACCTCTGTGGGCAGCAGCAGGAGGGTACTGCCTGCTCCCTTGGCTGCCTGCGTTTCCTTTCCTGCAAGTAGATTTTCTTTCAAAACCAAGAAACTCCCAGAACCTTTGTTACTGGGCCAAGAATACGCCTTTCTTAAACATCCCAAAGAATGCTTGTTCCCCAGAACGAAAGTTTGCAGGTTGCACTTAACATTGGGGAATATGGAAAGGGAGGGACTAGTTTGGACTTGTATTTTGAATTTTGCCGTGACATCTGGTTCTTGTAGTTACTTTGTATAACTTGGAGGTGTCAAACAGAAAATTTTTGATTTCCTTCGATGATGGTGCCATGGATTGTAAAAGCAGAACACCTCTCCCATTGTGACAATACTCGATTTATTGCCCCTGAAACATGCTTTTCTACAGTTGTGTGTTTTTAAGTAAATTTCTGTTAAATTACGTACAAAGTTTACATTTGTGTATTCACTTGACTGTACCTCACAAGGTTGGGAAATTGACAGCTAGTTTTTGTATCTTGATTACATCTAGGTCTGTCTTGAGTTGCATAACTAAGAAGTTTGAACTGCACAGATAATTTTTAGCATCTGAGTCTGCAGTTCTCAACACTTAGAATTTGCTTATAAAGTATATATGTGTAATAATTGAACATGGCATAATATTCTATCTGTTGTAACATTAAAGTGTTATGAGTGAAACCCAGTGGGATGCACTCTGAGGCTCACCTTGAAGTCAGCAGCCAAAGTGGTGTTGATGAAAGACTATTTAATATTGTACAGAAGGAGTGTTTTCTTGGCCCTAGTGAAAACATCTTCAGAGAGGTTGCTTGCATTTTTTTCTTCCTAGAAATAAACATTTTGCTAACAATTATTAGGTGATAAAGGGGAAACTGTACTCTCTTCTCTTAGGAGAGCAAACAGAACTTGGATAACAAGGCACCCAAGTAACTTTCTTAAAGTGGATGATGCACAGACTATGCTTTTTAACATTTTAAGTTAAATTTTTTGGAAGCCAGCATTGCTTTTGTGACAGTTTTAAAGGGTTTCAGAATTTGTTTGGTCAGGCATTTTTATTTGGAGCAGAAATGACTGTAAAACTCTTGATCACAGTGCTGCATGTAGAGGATTTCACCATGGTTGTTGTGTTTGGGCTTTGAAATAAGAGTATTTTGTTGCAATTGCTTGGCTGACTCCATTGGAAAAGCATACTAAAGCTTATGCTGCTTCCTGTTGGAAAATAGCAATGAGTTACAAAATTAGCACATTAATGCCAATTATAAATATAATATCATCCCAGTGGGAATTTCTCCTTTTTATTCAAGAGAATGCATACGTGGTGAGATTTCAGCTACTCTGGGAACACAAACATATAATATCTATTCACAAATAGCTGACAAGGCAAGGAAGCAGAATTTGGCTGAAAAAATCTCAAAATCAACATTCATTCTTAGGGAGGCAAATGTCATAGAGTTTCTTGCTGTATAGCGTTCTGTCAGTGGAGCAAAAAAGATTAAATATTTTTAGGCTTTGCACTCCTTAGAGGGTCTGACTTTGGCTCAATATTTTATTTTGTTGGCGTAGGTTGCTGGATTGCTTCCTTTCCTCATCTTTTTCCCCTTTTACTCCCTTTCATAAATTGTGCTGTTTGAGATAGGGCTTGTTTCTGTGTGGGAGGTCAGCTTGCAGAGAAAGGGGAAGCCTCTATTCTTCAGAGACTTTACTGTTGCCTTAGAAAAATTAATTTCCCAGCCAAACAGAGAATGGGCAATGACTGGGCGCTTCAGTTTGTCTCTCGTGCTTCTGCTTTTCAAAAATAAACTTTCAAAAGCCTGCAGATAGTTAATAGGCTTGGCATGGAAACCTGAAAGTGGTGGAAGCTGGCAGAAGTGATTCCCAAGTATTGTGTGTGTGGAACTAGAGGCAGAATACGGTGCCCTGAGCAATGGCAGACTGGCTCTGTGCCATGCTCCATTCTCCACTTTTCTTGGAACTGCTCCTTTGAAGATCTAATTATATGATGCCAGGAGACTCTGCAGATAGCTCAGCAGTAACTCCCACTGTCGCTGTACAGGATTTTGGTTTATTTGGGGTGCAAAACTTGCACACAAACACTAGATTGTATCACAGCTATCCACAAGTTTTGGCCAGTGTCCAGAAGATACAGTATGTTTTAGTGTGGCTGTTTCTAAACTGCTAACTCTGCTTTAGACTTATCTGTGTTTTTCAAAAATATTTATTCACTTGATTCCCCTTGCCTCTTTATTTATTTTTTTTTAAAATCTGCTGCTGTGTGAGGTCTGGTGCTTAACCTCTTAACATCTTGCTGCAGACTACCCAGGTGAAGTGTCTTTGCAGATATGAAAACAAAATTATTTGACCAGTCTGAAATAATTGAGTGGAATTTGCAGGAGGAGAGGCCAGGAGGAAGGTGAATTTTAGAGACTGATTTTTAACTGTTCTGTCACTGAAGATTGTCTTTAGAATTGATCAAATGACAAAGTTTACAAATAAATGGTTCTCTAGAAGTGTTCAAAGTAGCTGCAAATACAAGATAATGAGTGCTGCTAGAGTGATTTGGGATATGATATGCTTTCCTGCCAATGTTTTAAAGTTTACTCTGTTTACTGTTAACTGTTCCTCTTAACTCTTTTGATTAAGAAATGAATATTCTGCAACTTTATTACATATTTTAGAATTAGTCTCTAGAAATGAAATTATTAAAAAGTGGGTTTTTTTTTAGTGATAAAAGTTTTGGTTCTGGTTTCTTCNCATATTTTAGAATTAGTCTCTAGAAATGAAATTATTAAAAAGTGGGTTTTTTTTTAGTGATAACAGTTTTTGCTGCTGTTTTCTACTTGCTTTGTTAGAAAAAGAGGTGATAGCTGTAGTAATGAACAGAGGCGGTGAGAGGATTTTCTTGATCTGATGCTTTAAAGAGGGAAGGGAAAAGGAAAGTGTAGGAATGAAGTGGGAGTAATATGGGTTAAAAGTATCTGGGGAAAACTGGGATGATGAACTTGGGTATGGGAGTGAGAAGTGGCTTGGTGGAAATTTAAGTTGTGTACTCAGAAGGGAGAAGGACAAGATGAGAAGGAACACTGTGTAGTACACGTTTGATAGTGTGAGACAGTAAGTCTAGACAAGAAAGTATGTTGTAGGCCTAAAATTAACCAGATCTAAAAGAGAAGAATATTTCTGTGACAGTGATTTTTAGTTCTCAGAAGCAGATAGAGGAAGAAACTCCAGTTTCGGAAATTGCCTTGGGTGTGGCTGAGGGCTGAAGTTCAGAAGGGTAGGAAAGCATCTTCCCTTCTCCACTTAGTGTAACAAGCAGTGACTTTTTTTTTAATTTTGCCAGCTGCTTTTTCTTATGAAGTTTCTCATAATTGGGTAAAGAGAACAACTTACTACTTTGAGTTATTTTTAAATTTAAAATAAATTCTCTAATTTTGAAATGTAATGGGTTTAGCAAAGTTGTGTTTGGTAATGCAGATAGCTGTTGGATAGCTTTGAGATCCCTCTGCCCTGCACAAGAGGAGACAAAAGGTTTGATGTATTTAACTTAGTGGTTTAGTGAATGCAGCTGAGGGGAGAAGGTACAGCTGTTCTGTATTGGGGAGGGCCAGGGATAGCACAACATCAACTAGTTACAGACTTGTTCACATTAACCAAGCTGGAAACAAAATGTGTTTTTTCTTGTTTTGTTTAGTTTTTTGTACCAGATTGCAGGAGGATAGAAACAGTAAGAAACTGAGCTGCTTCTGTCGGCTGCTGTGTGTTGGACTTGCTTGTAGTAGCATGGTCTGCAGGCTCAGGATGTCCTTTCTGGTGCTGTTCCAATTGACTTCTTTTTCTTTTTCCCTTAAAGCCATTTCATTGTTGGTTGGTTGGTTTGTATTACATGACATGTATATGAACTGAAAATGAGAAGTATTTGTGAAACTTACTGATTATGTAGATAGCTGTAGGTATTACTTGAATGCCACTATTAAATACTTAGTATAATGCTTTTTGTTCATGAGATGAGACCCCCAATGTTAATGGTAATATTTTAGTAAATGTAACTCTCCTCTCTTCACCACAAATGTACTGCCAAGAAAACTGTCTTTTGTGGTGTAGGAACTGAATATATAATTTCAAAACCATAGCATTAAAATGGGTAATAAAAAAGATCTTGCATTAATTTTTTAAACATATGCATTGAAAAGTGTGTGTAGATGAACGCATGCTGTGTATATGCAATAATGTATGTCCTTTCCTTTCTTAAATTTCCCCAGGTATATGTGGAATTTGATGACCTTGAATGGGAAAAGCGAGAATGGGTTAAAGTTTATGAAGATTTTGCAGCCTTCTTGGTGGAGTACCAGCTGGTCTGGGCTAAAAGAAAGGACCCAAGCCAGACTCAGGGATCAAAGATCAAACAAATTCAATGGCCTGCATTGGTAAGATACTTCAACAATTGCATTCACTAAAGCATTTAATTCTCTTTAATTCTGTCCTGAGGAAACTGTCTTGGTTACTCCTGTGGTGATGGGAAGTGGTGAGCATGGAGGGGGAGAAGAGTAAGAAAAGGATAAGAAAAAACTAGTAAAGCATGTTTGTGTTGGAGGGGTGGAGTGATGTGACAATAGTCACTCATCTTCCTTTTTGAATCAACCTAAAGCACTGCAAATGTGGTCTCTGAGCGACACAGTAGGATTCATGTCACTTTACATAGTCAAAGCATCTTAACAAATATAAACTTACCAGCAGCACATCTTACTGCTCTGGGGAGGATTGGAATTAAAGTGAAGAATAAACCCTTAAGCTTGTGATACCCTCAGCTTGCACAAAGAAGGTATCTGAAATTCAGGTCAGAGTTCAGAAAGATGAGAAAAGATTAATCAAGTAAGTGGTAATTGTTTGCCTGGTTTATGAGGTGATACTTGTGACTCTGTTCTTTCTGGATTGGTGCCCAAGCTTTTAAAGCTGTTGAGATAACTGCTAGGAGGCTGTGTGCATTTGTGACATGCCTTTAGATATATCTGATGAGATAATCTAAAAAGCAATAAACATGTGTGCCTTTTTTCTCCAAAGAAACGAGTAGTGCTATCAAAGTCTTCAGAAGAGCCAAATAAATGTGAGATTTTGGGAACCTACTGTATTGGATGGTTTTGCTTTGTATACAGATGGGGAAGATTCCTCACAGACTGATGGGTGAAAGGGGCCTCCAACAAATTTGTGGAAATGATGAAGGGAAGTCTTAGATATATTTGATAATAAGCTTAATATCTGTAACTTCACTCTTGTTTTTTTAGATATTTATAGTCATAATGAATTTAGATGATGATAATTTTTCCTCTGACTTTTGCTGTATCTGTTTCCTTTCAATATACTCTTCATATTCTTGTCTCTGAGCACCTGATGGAGTTCTTGGAATGCTATTGTGGGATAATTTTTTTGAAGCTGGGGCGGGAACAGTCACGCTGAAGATCATGAAACAGTCTGGTCAAAGAAGTCACAGATGATTTTAGATTGACTTACTCCTCTTCAGTTAATACTCCTGCTTGACTCAGCTTGTATGTTTGTGCTAATGTACTTGAGTAAAGCAAGCTAACTTTCTGGATGTACAGGCTGAGTCATATATTTGCTTGTACTGGCAAGTTAGTATATCCTTGAGCAAGAATTTTTAGTTTTAGGGAGCCATGTTATTTGCTCTTTAAAGTCAACCATCTCTCCTTGATTGAGACGTGTATTTTAAAATCTGTTAAGAACTTAGTGTCTAAGTACTCTACTATTTTACATGCTTTTAATCTCACCCTCTAGGGTAGACATCCTTCTTGGGTTTGGAGGGGGTGTATTTCTATAAAGTATTCTAGTCTGGCTGCTGATCCTGTCCACAAGTTGAAAGTATGTATTTGCTAATGTGTGGAAGTGTTTTGGTTGAATCTTTCTCCTAGCAGACACTTATATCAAACTTGTGCTAGTCCGGCAAAAGGCAAAAACTTTTTTTCTTCCATCTCTATCTTATAAATTCCTTAATTTTTTTTTAATGTTTACATTCTTGAGGCATCTGATAGGCATGAGAAGGAAGATTTTCAAAAGATCTGCCTCCTGCTTTTACAGTTAAAAAACTGAAATTGTATAGTCTGAAATGGGGCTCAAATAGCTTCAGGTCACAGTTTTCAGATGTTAAGGATGAGAAAGTCTCAGCATTTCTACTTGGCCTGCATACAGATGTTCTAGCAATTGTTTCCTGAGTCAAACCTTCTAGTCATCCATTCCAGAAAAAATATATTTGAGGGAAAGTGCAGATACAGGATATTAGCTGCAGTTAGAGCAGATTCCTTCCACAGAGACCTCCCAAGGTTTTGGTGTTTATCAATAGCAGCTCTGAGCACACTGTGGGTGGGGAACAGTGAGGGTGCTCCAACTGCCATGGAACTTTTGGGTTTTGTCACCAGACTATCAAAACACTGCTGTGGATTGGAGTGGATGAGCTCCGTGAAGGTTCGTGTGGTGGTTTTGTTTTGTTTTGTTTGTGTTTTTTTTTTTTTTTTTTTGTTTTTTTTTTTTTTTTGGTCCAAAACAAGACTTACTAAAAATAAGAAAACATGAAAAAGGTGGTAAAAAAAATTTGATTTGCCAAACAGCAGTAGGAATATTTGCACTTTAATGTGAAATCCTAAGTGTGGAATTGGTAATATGCATATTTTGAAAAAGCTGAGTCTTGATGTAGCCTTTAAAGGAAAAGTCTCAAGCATTCCCATGCATGTGAAGAATACTGGAAAAAAAATCATTGCAAAATAAGAGATTTTGGTACAGCTTTATTTTGGATGCAAATGTAAATGCAGCAAAGCAATATTTTAGAAAATGTTATGTAGTATTTCTCTAGGATCTTTGCCTTCAGTGGAGTGAAAGAAAACTGCTGTTTATTTAGATGGTTCTTATCACCTTCTCCTCTCCTTTGATTAATGCACCCTGTATTTACTGTATGGTATTCAAGCCTGATCAGAAGACAAGATCTGCAATTGCTGGGGGGCTTTTTTTGTGGGTAGTTACCAGTCTAGTGTCTGAATACTTCAGTTACTGATTGCTTCCATCACTCAGTTGTGTGATACGATGTAATCTCCACTTTATAGATGAAATTTCTAGAATGCAAGTTGTTCACAAATGTTGCTTTTTAAAAATGCCTGAGTGCCTGAGGTGTAACTATTCTGAAAGCACAGCCTCCAATGACCTTGTGTAACTATGCTTTAAGATTTTAGGCTCTAGAGTCAGGCTGAGAAAGGGAGGAGATGGCAAGCACTGTCTCTTTCTCCTTGTTTAGAAACTCAGTAACAGGAGAGGGGTAGAGTATCACCTGAATTCAGTTTCTCTCATGATGAGATTGTATTTTTTAAGTGAAGTTCCTGCCTCAGGTGAAGAGTTGGCTGTAAATTAACCTGGAGCCCTATTGCCAGTAACAAGCTTCATTGTGATGACCTAGACTGGATACCTCTGCCACTGTGCAAGGCTGAGGAGGAGGGAGGAACTGCAGTGCCTCAGGTTGTGCACACTCTAATCAAATGCTTTTACTTCTGAGATGATTTCCTGGGAGCACTGGAGGACTTGGCTGCCTAGCTGGTGTAATTGGATATCACCCTGCTGGTGTGGCGTTTGCAATCATAGAAGAAAAGACTGTCAAGAAGCCTAAAGAAATGGCAATAGTGATAAGCAATGTCAATGCATGTGTAGCATGGATATTGGGGAAGAGGATGTTTGCTAAAACAGTGCTTGTTGTTAACCTTAAAGTAATAGAGATGCTTTACAGATGTCAGTGCAGGAGAAAACTTCTTGGCCAAAGTGTTAGCATAGGAAAAAGTGAAAGTATGGATTCTGAAAAAAAGTGTAGGTAAGTGGAAATGAGTGGTGTGCCTTCTCACATTAAGGGATTTAAAAAAGTAGCCAAGATAAATTGAAATTCGAAAATTGTTGAAATTGAAGGCATCAGTTTGGCTTGGTAAATAAGGAGGGTTGCATGTCACAAAGAGAGAAAAAGATGGGAGTGATGGGTTAGGGGAATCACCAGTACTTCAAAAATGGGGCAGAATTGGGTTTTGAATTTCTCAGAAATAACTTTGCAGCAATTGACATGCTGAATAAATTTTTTTGACCTGTCGATAGACAAAGAATAGTTGTATTTTAGGGAGGGTAAATTAATTTTCCTATGTAGAAATAGTTTGGGTACTATGACGTTAGAGATCAGTGATAAAATCATGCATATGATATAATTCAGTCTGAAGTTTTAGGAATATGGTGGTATCACCTCAGCAGCCAAGAGGGGAGATGGAAATACGTGTGTGGGCAGGGTGACAAATTGGAGCCAAGGTTTTAATGTGGACTGAGCAGAATGCTTCTGTGAGCTGTCAGTTTAAATTCAATTACTGCCTCTCTAATTGCACATTAAAATATCTAGAAATAAAGTGTAGAGGGAGAAAATGAGATGACAAAGGATAGAAGCAGCTAGAGACGTTTTAGAGAATAATAGAATAATGTGCAGGAAAAGTTTTAAGGTCACTGACTTACTAGCAGAGGGCACTATGGTAGAAACATAGATAGCAGTTCACATTTTTTTACAGCATCAACTGTACGTGTTTTAGGTACAGGAAGGTGGGCTGAGTGTCTTTTTCTTAATAATTGTGTTTGGGGAGAGGGTTTTGGAAACCTGAATGATATATTGAACCAAAAAATTATTATTGAAGGTCTACAGATAGGAATGAAAGAAAGACATTTCAGACAGGCATTTTAAGAAGCATGTTCCATCACCTTGGAAATAAAATAAGGAAAGAAGAATAATGGAAAATGCAGTTATGATTAAATGAGTTTAAGGTTGACAGGTTATGGCAAGTCTGTACTTTCAGGTGAAGGATCTAGGAGAACACAAGAGATTGGAAAGAAAAGGATTGGAATTGGGTATAGAGAAAATGAATGCATTGAATGAGAACACATGTGAGAAACTTCTGCAACAAGAAAGGAAGAGGATGTTGTAGAACAGAAAAGGAAAAGTATAATATTTTGGCCTTTTCCTTTTGGAAGAAACTGGTGGCCTTGTGCAGGGTAGATGTCAAAGGAGGCTCAGTGATGAAAAACAGGACTGGGGAATGGTACATTTAGCTGGCAGGGCAGAGCTGGGTGCCTGGGAATGATGATGAATCAGAGTGTTTCATATGTTCCTCTGGGTATGCCTTGTTTTGTGAAGTATGTGTTGCCTTTTTTTATACCTGTAAACCAACCAGTGCTGCTTGTGGATTCAGTATGAATCCATATGTAATAAATCAGAAGAAACCATAGCAGTCTGTTGCTCTGAATATGAAGACAATGCTTCATTAGCTTTACAGTACTCGCCTTGTCAAACCAACAGATTTGCCCTTTGGTCTCAACTAATACAAAGGTCTGCAGTAACTCTCACTCTCAGTTTCAGGGCTGGTATACAGCAAGAACTGGTTCTCCTGCAATTCTGTGTTTCTGAGGAATATATAGATAAAAGCTAAAATACATTTTCATGAGGAGTTCCTGAATATGCATATCTCCTAAGGTAGGGAGGCTGGAAGAACAGCTCAACCTCCCCCCTGCCCCAGTAAAAAAAGGAGCATGCCTGTTTGCCTGTCTCTCTTGGATCAAGTGAAATAATTGCTAAACCAGTGGCTTGAGAACAGTCTTTCCTGAGACTCTGTGCAGGACTCTGCAAGAATATAGAGCTTTAGCCAGACTTACAGCAAAAACAGGGATAAAGAGTGAATCTTCACTGGCAATGACCAACCCTTTTCCATTGTGAGAATCTGGAGCTGATTTACAATGGCCAGTGGCACATGTGGGACTGTGGGCTTCAGTCTGACTGTCATGCTAATGAGGAGGTTGTCTTCAGCAGCAGAATGAGATGATGTTTGTTTTGGTGGCAGTGGATGTGTTTGTTCTGGTTAGATGTGAATGAGCCCAATATGTTCATGTGCTGACTGCATGTTAGGGCACTTGGTGGTAAAGTATGTGAGGTGAAGCATTCCTGGATACATGGAAGAGAAGACTTGTCCTCTGACCTTATGTAGCCTTTTCCCTCCTCCATTTCTGCCCCTCTGTCCCAGCTGTCAATTGCAGAATCCCTTTGCTTGACTGCATTCTGCTTCAGCTGGCTTGATTGTGTTGGATTATGAAGCAAATATTTTTGAAGTGCCAGTTTATTGGCATTTGTGTCATGATTAAAGAAGAAAGTGTACAGTTTGTACAACAAGCTTTTACAGGGCTTCCAGATGTTCTTGAGACAAATCAAATTCTTTATCTTTGGCACGATAATGGAAAGTAGAACAGGTTCCTTGTTCATTTCTGTTTATACTGTGATGCACTACCACTTTTTCACTCTCACAAAGATTTGTTTTCTTCTTTGTCTTGATGATTAGTTTTAGCATTTCTGAGTAAGTTTCTCTTTTATATGTTGATCAGACTGATCCCTGTCAAAATCAGGAGCTTCTATAGATATTGGTAATGTTCCCCCTGCATATTCAGTTACTTCATTGCAGCCTCTTCTTTCTGCTCAGTGAAAAATAGAGGTATACACTGCCAGATACTAGATATGATAGTGATATAGATATGATTAAATCCTCAGCGGACACTCAAAATATTCCAGCAGTAAAAAGAAAATAATTCACAAAGGATTACTGTGTCTATGGAAAGTAAGGCAAAGAGAAGACTTGGTCTTTTGAGTCCTAAAAATAAGTAGAAACTTTGAGGATATTTCACATTTGAGGGGAGGAAGTGCTGTAGCTTCCAGGGAAAACAATCAAAAATGAATAGTGTTTTTTTCAGGTATTCCTTTCTCTGCATCAGAATTCTAGTGTCCCTTGGTAATATGGGGTAAAGATAAGATATGTGCAGTAGAGGAGAAAATGCTTGGAAGCTGTCAGCTTCTTGGAAAACTTTAGAGCTTGGGGAAGAGAAATTTTAAGTAACTGACTCAGCAGAGCATAAATGACCCGATTTTTGCTGCATTGTGAAAGACAGTAACATGCAGAAACAGCACTTGGAGATGGTTCAAAGATTACTTTGTTGGAGAGTACATTGCTGTAATGTTCCCACAGAACACAAACGTCTCAAGCAGTACCACATCCCGCCTGTGTACTTTGGCACCTGCTGCTTTGGAACTACTGCTTACTGGGAGTCCCTGCTCTCCATGCAGCCTTCTAGGGAGAGGCCATTACCTTCCCAGGACATGCCCCAAATGAAGAGCAATAAACTGGAATCTACCTCCCCAGATGCTTTGTTGGGAAATATGGGTGTTGCCCTGTGGCTTCCCACTCTGGAAATGAGTGGTGGGGTGGAAAGCCTCACTGCAGTGCTGTTTTCTACGTGGCCCTGGTACTTTCTGTGCACTTTACACTACTGCATTGGTTGTTCCAAAGTTTCTTCTCTTAAGATGTTGGCTAATGGCAGGCTTCCTTTTAACTTACTTGTTAAACTTGCACTTGTAAGCACTGGGGATCCTTTTTTTGTGTGAAAGGATTTAGTTTTGTAAAAGCATGCTTACATATATAAAATGAATGAATTTTTTTTTGTAGTTAAGTGCTGTGCTAAGAATAGTTCTTAATGTTAATTTCATTTATAGAAGTTACAGAATTACAAACAAAATGGAATATTTTCTAGATTTCAACAGTAACCAGAACTCATGTAGATCATACTAGCCTGGGAGTTGCTGTTTTGGCAGCTCATTTAGAGAAATCTGCTTTAGTATGTCACAGCATAATAGATGTCTTTGTACCTCAGATTCTTTCCTGCTAGTAAAGCACTTCCTGTTCTCCAAGGGTTGTGCCAGGTAAAAACCTTAGCTACTGTTTAGCATCCTCCAGCTGTAACTCAGTAATGCCCCAGCTGAGTGTGCCTCTGTCTCTTGCACCTGTTCCAAAGTCAGATAGCAGTGAAATGCTGGTGATGATTTACATGTCTTTCTGTAGAAGACAGACATAAAGCATCTTGAGGTTCCATAGTCAAGCTCAGCACTTGAAGCAGAGCAGTTGAAGCCACAGCTGCAGGGAGCTCAGTGCAGGGTGACTGCTTGCATATTGATATTTATAACTGATATTTATAGACTGGTTTGGGATATGGTTATACTCCTGCTGCTAGCCCAGTCAGCTAGACTGGAGTTAGTGCCAGTGTATGTGAACTGTACTCACAGGTTGGCTTCAGTGTTGACCTACTGCACAGCTTCTTTGTGTAGAAGAGCCACGAGCTATGCTGGGCTCTCTGGAAAGTCTGAAGCATTTGATTTCTTTTTTTTTTTTTTCAACTGCATTTATGAGAACAAAATGGTTTTCTCTTGTGCTGAAGAAAATTGCTTTATAGTTGCCTAGATCATCTGCACTTTTTCAGTGAATTAGAAAGATCAGCTCTACTTTGGCGATACCACCGTGGGCAGGATATAGGCTGGTGGATGCAGGTGGTTATTTCAGCACAGCATTGTGTAAATTCAGCTTCCAGAGCTTGAGCTTTGGAAAGATGACTGTGTATCTCCATCAGACTCATCACTCTCAGTCTTACTTGTTTCTATTTATATGTATGTTGTGTGTATTTCTAGATCGTGTGTATAGAAATATACAAACAGACTATTTGTCTCTATATGTTAAAAACATTTTAAAAAGCCTATCTTCTGAACTATACCTGTTGAGAGTCTGTACAGTGACAGAGAGATGTCAGCATGGTGCTTGTCCTCCATCCCAACAGTGGCTGTCCAGATGAAGGCAAGCTGTGCCAGAAGACCTCCATCCCCAGATACTGCTCAGTGTTTCTCTTGTGATGGCAGGAGGAGCAGCTGGGCTTTACACCTGTCAAATCCATTTAGCAGCTAATTTTGAAAGCCACCCACTCTTCAAATCTCCACTGCTGTTTCTGTGCATTAATAACTTGTCAGCTGTGCAATACTAAGGCACTGCTCACATCATGCTTACTTGAGTAAGATAAGTTATGGAAAGCATAATTAGAATTTTATGAGCTTTGTGTTCTTCTTTCCCAGAATTCCAGTGGTCTCTTCTGTGCTTAACAGTGAATACCATGATATGTTGTATGAAGTCTCAATATCCAGCTTGCTTACAGCAGTGTGGAAAACCCACCCAAAATGTGAAGGACTTTCTCTGTAGAAGGTACTTCAGTAGGTTACAGGACTGTCTGGATACATAGGGCCTGGTGCATTGCTGTTCATCCCATTCTCATACAGCTGACACATTGGAGGTGAAATTCATGTCTCAATAAAGTAAAAATGTTGCAGTCAGGACCAGACACCGTGTTTTCATAGTTTAGGGTAAAAGTTCTGTATTTTTCAAATGAAGAAGGCTTTTTTTGGTATTCCTAAGAAAGCATATCCTTCAACTCCCCCTGAATTTAGGTTATTGACATACAAACAAGGCAACTGTTGCTGCTTAGGTCTCTCACTGATGCTGAAAGGGCCATGCTTCTACCTCCCCTTTTTGGCACTGGCTTAAACCCACCTCAGTCTTAGATCCAGAATCTCTGTCCCCTCCATTACAGAAATTTCTTTTAGTTTGGACTAAGCAGTTGTGAACTAAGCAGACAGTTATGTGAGAATGAAGTGCTATTGTTTATTTCTATTATGCATTGTCTGTACTTGAATTGTATTGATCACTTCTGATTTGTTATATATTTTTTGTTTCATTTTGTCATTCTCAGGGTTCTGCATTTGAAAAAGATTTTGAAATGAGATGTTGGTAGTTACTTGCCATTAACATAAATTTATTTTGCTGGCAGATGTTGCAGGCCTTCACTTACACTGAAACAGTTACACTAAAGTATTTGGAGAAAAAAGTCATAGGTGCTAAAGCATTATAAATGGGCTGTCCGTGATATATTTATCACGAGCAATCTTTCATACACGGCAATTTCTTGAGGACAGGAAAAGTCAAATTTCCATAGCAACCTCAAACACTGCTGAAGTTGTTCTAGCAACAATTTGATGTTTTACTACGTTTGCTTTTTAAATTTATCTTAACTGCTAAGGAGAAAACTGAATATAGGAAAGTTCAGGAACAGACTGTCAGCTTGATGTATTTAACTTGCACAAGGAGAATAGCTGAGTGGAATCTGTATTTTTAGCATCCTAAACTTTCTGCTAACTTCATTTTATAGCAAAGTGACCATCATGTGCATTTTTTTGAAAAACAAATCCTGAGGTAGTGAACCTCCTGTGTCCTCTATTCCTGCCTTCACTGTCTCAAGAGCAGCCTCCTGAAGTACTTGCCAGTTCTTTCCAGGTGCATTTTTGTATGGGAACACCTGTTACTTTCTGAACTTTGTGTTGCACCATGTATGTTGACATGGGTGTGATCAGTGTTTCTGAAGCCATTCTTGGATTTGGTGGCTCTGCATTTGCCCCAGATGGGCAGGAGGAATGGAAATGTTGGTTGGCTGCAGGTCACACCACTCATGATGACAGCTAAGGTGTAGTTATTGCCTAATCACAGATTACCTGGAATTGTGAGGGAGTATTGGTGGGGAGAGGAGGATAGAGGAGAAGGCTGCTGAAGGCACAGGTTGGTTTGTTCCGCTGAGCAATTTTCCTGTCTTCACTTAATACAGGTTTTATTTATATGCTGTGGGTTTGAAATCCATTAGCTGTGCACATGCAGAGGCCAGGGCTGGGAGCATATTGTTTTACCACTTCCTTTCTTTTACCCTTGGATTAACATCCTGCCAGCTGCTGGCCAAATCAGGAAGTTGAGTCAAGGGCTAGAAATGGCAAAGACACATCCAATGACTTCTTGAAAGAAAAAGCAAAATCTTAAACTGAAGACACTTGTGTTTCTCTTTGCAAAGCCTCTCCTGTTAAGATGATGTCAGTCCTAAACAAATGATAGAACAACACTGAAACCATTTAATTTTTTGAAATTTATCAGGTATCAACAAACCACTTTATGTTCTCTGTGGGTTTAGAACATTTCTGGTTTTCTGGCATCTGCTGTGTGATATATTCGTGTAAAGGAGGGAAGGACATACAGTGAAACTTTGGTTTGGGATTGGTTTTTTTTCCCTCTAACTAATCTGCACTTCCTTGCAGTAAAGCCTGAGATTACTTCAGCAATAGTTATTGTTAATTCTTTGGTATTGTATCTTATTTAATGTGCATTGCATGTTTAAAGCATTGTTGCGTACAGTATCTTCAATACCAGAAGGTGAATCAATGCTAAGAACTATAAATTTAGGACTATATAAAGTCTTGAGAAACCAAAACCATTTCAGAAGAGTATTCATTAGGCTGATTTTTTAAGCAAACAAAATAGATTCCTATTGATTAGGTGGTTTATCTTTGTTTGCAAGTAATATCCTTTTTGCACTAATTAATACTTTACTAGAGAAATATGGCAGACCTCATCTAACCTTGAGTAAATCTGACTTCTTATTTACAGATAGGTGAATTATTAACACAATTATTGATATAGTGTTTATTTTTTGTCTACCAACTCTCAGAGGGTGCACCAGTCATGGGTAAAAATTAAAAAAAGTATTGTATTCAGCTTTTTTGTCTTTTATTAGCTGCTATTGTGTTACATTTTGACTACTTTATGGAAAAGTCTTGGTCTATTAGTTAGCCAATTTTTGAATAGATCTGTAAAAGAAAAAAAAATTAATTATTCTTACATATAATGCATCATTCTGAAAAAATCCTGACTGAATATTTTAATTTGAAATTTCCCATCAATTTGAAGTCTAGGCCATGGGGTAAGTACCTCATTTCTTTTAATAAATGATGCAAAATTATATTTCTGTTCTTGGCTCTAGTTTCAGACCACTCTGAAAAATTCTTACATATTTAATTTGAAGGGCTTTACTGAGATTTTAAATGCATATACTGAATTGCTGCAAGTTGTATTAGTACCACCACAACAGGAATAAACTACTGATTAGTCAGGCTGATTGTGAGTGGATAGATGTTGTTGGGATCACTGAAACATTTAGCTCCATTCTGAAATGAGCTGAATAGTACTTCTTATCATTGGCTGACATATTTAGTTATTTTGAAAGTATAATAATAAAATTTTATATTAATATAAATACAGCCAAAATCTCTTTATGTGTTCTACAGAATTTTTTGCATTTGAGTGTAACTGCTTTTTAGGGAACTATGTTCCTATGTGTTTTGGTGTATTTGCTGGAATAGGATGATCTTTGTAGGTCCCTTCCAACTCAGCATATTCTGTGATCCTATGATTCAGTGTTCTGTAAGGCTCTGTTACCAAGCTAAAACCTGTTGGTTTTGGTTCCAGAATTTCTATTTGTCCACATATGCTCTTGCTTGTAGTAGCACTTTTACTATTCTAAATTACAGTACTTTTAGTACTTGTACTACTTTAGTCCAAATTACTCATTAAACTTTTTTATTGCTTCTAAGTTTAGAATCAACGCTTTTTTTTTCACATCATGATTACATAAAGTGCTACAGAAATGACAGGGTACATCTTCATAGCTTACAGAAAGGAGAGTTTGAAGATGCGCCATAAGACATTTCCTTTCAGGAATCTTGTTAGTAGTGAATTCTACATGATTGCAGAGTACATGAAGAAGCACCAACACCTCTGTAAACTGCTTGTATGATGTTGCTGGGATCAGATGCATTACTGAAGTTTGAGGCAAGATGCTGATCCTTTTAATCCTGAGCAATGGGCATCACCACCCCCCCCATGCCCCCCCGTTTTGAACTATCTCCTATTAGATGACTTAGGACAGACCTAATCTATTCTTTTTTTCTGTTCTAATCTATTGTTTTACTTCCTGGGTAGGACACATTTACAAGGTAGTTTGAGAGGTGGTAATGAATTGATTTTTTTATTGGCAAGTAGAGTGATAGGTATTTGTGTGCAGTCATCTTCTAAGATTCCTGGTCCAGTTTATTCAGAAGCAGTACTTGGGGCAGTTATGGACTGTTATGTGGAGGAATTACATTAAGTCAGAGATGTCTTTTGCAACTCTGTCATCTTGAAAATAACATAAAACTAAAATAGAATCACTGTGTGCATTTGTTTATTGACGTTTTTCTACTGTCTAGTAAGATGCTGTCCTGTGGAAAAAAACAGTTATGGGTTTGAAATTGCATCAGAAGTTTCGTCAAACTGATGTCAGGTCGTCACCTAGACAGGCAGAATTGTGTGAACCTCCACCAAGTGCCATCAGCTGTGCTGGTGAAGGTAGCTGCAGGCAGCAGCAGTATCTGATCAGTCAGGGCTCTGGTGCACTTGCAGCACAGAAATGTCCATGCCTGGATTTGCAGCTGGAAGGATCATGGATAGTTTTTATAAGCCTGACTAATACATTCAATATGCAGAGAACTTGCTGTGACTCTGCTGTTTTTCCTCCACCCCCAAAATGTGGTCAGGCAGAAATGCAGCTCTGTGTGCCTGCATATGCAGCAATTTGTGTTTCCTTAAAACTTGAATAATCCCAGATGAGCTTTTGTTAGGAAAGAATTTCTACAGTTTTCATATGGTCTCTTATTAATAGTTTTGATTTTCTGTCCTTATATATATGAAACCTGTATTTTGGAAGTTAATCAATCTGTGTAAGTGCTGTGTACACATACTACTCAAAGGTTATGCTTCAGGGGGCCTTGATGGCATTTTTAATTGATCATATGGTTTTTCTATGCCAGGCTATTTTCCTGTGTTACTATCAAAATACCCAGCGAACTGTAATTAATCACATCTTTGCACACAGCTGTGAAATTACTGCCACTGCTGTAGAATGCTGTTTTCAACATCTTTGGCTACTTCAATTGCACAATCTTTTAATGACAGATGTTCTTGGAGTTCCTTCAATACAAATGACATTATTGGCACACATAGGATTGTATGCTAGATTATTAGACTAAGCAGTGTACTTCTTATTGTGCCTTTTAAACCCTCCTCTGAACATCTAACCTAAGCTTCCTCTCACAGTGACAAAATGACCAGTGTCATATCCTTAAATGCTACAAATACACATATGATGTACAAATGAAAGCAGGAAGGGCAACTATTCCTCACATCCAGGCAGGGAAAGTTGGTGCTATTGGAAGTCATTTGACTGCTCCTGTATTTGCTGATTTTGGGGGTAGTATGTAGGAGTTCTCACCTGCCCGGAACACTGGAAAGCTGTGAGCTGTTCTGTGTCTGTACCATGTCTTTCTGTTAGTGTTATTTTAATCAAATTTTGGATAGTAGGGAAGACAAACTGGCTTTCCCCCTGGTTTTACCAGATGCTAATAAATTCCTTTTATATGTTAATGGTGTTGTAACATATTTTTAGTATATGTTTTTACAGTGAGACACAGATAAGCTTGGTTTTTTTTAATCTATGTAATTTAACTGTACAAAGAAAGTGCAGGTCTGTTACTTGGCCATGGATATTTTGGCACAGTGACACCATGTCACTGTGATGTTCTCTATCAGGGAACTGGTTCTCTTTAACATATATGTACCTTTTTCACTGGTGTTAACCAGGGTCTTGGCATCTCCAGTGTGGGTTTAAAACTCTATCTGCAGTTTGCTTTCTTTGTACAGCTTCAGTATAGATTTTTCAACTAATGTAGTCCAGGTTTTTGTTGGTTGCCTTTAGAGTTTGTCTTTGAAGTGAACTAAAAGATTTGTTTATCTTAATAAATGAGAGATGAAGATGGGAGGTAACAGGAAAGTCATTGCAAAATTTATAAAGCACAATAAATCACAAGTACTGTTGTTATGTTGGCCAGCAATAACATTTTGACTATAGAAAGTAAATGAAGAAAACCCAGTAACTGTTTATATCGAATTTCTTATGGAAAATAAGTCATTAGGCCAAAGCAGATACTTGCTTCTCCCTTAAAATTCTGTTTTCAACTGTGATCCAAAATTATGACAAGCCAATTGGTAACCATATATGCATGTAAACACATTAAATTTTTATTTATCAGAAATTGAGCCTTATTTTCCATTTCCAAGGCAGGCATGGGAAGATGGGTATGAATTACCCACAAATTAACTGTAATAAGTAAGGCCAGTAAGATTCTTTTTCAAGCAGTGTTGTGTTCAAACAGCCTTCCCATTAGAGTAGCAAAAATAAGAAGTTAAAAAAATCCTTATGTAAAGTGATTTTCATTCCTGTATATTTTCAACTGTTGTAATTCTTGGCTATTGGTTTTATCACGCTCTTCAAGTCATTTGTTGTGCACAGAGTAGTTAGGGTTTTGGGTGTCCCATGTCAGAGGCTGTAGCTTGGATCCACCTTCACTGAATCTCCCAATGCCCTCCCCTATCCTCGCTGACTTTGAGTTCACCAGACCATATTTCTATCTCTTCTGCCTTGCAGACAAAACCTGTGCTCTCTTTGTTCTGTACATTTTACTACTCGTTGAACTGTCCTGCACATAAGTCACCCTCTGAGGGAATGAGTTTGCAAGTAGGAGAAGTTGTGGAGTGGGGAAATAATGTAGTTCCTGTCTGAGACCAAGTGATGAAATTCATTAGCCAAAATTTCTTTTTCATACTGTATGTTGAGAAAGGCCAGAGTTTTACCTCATGGACATTGACTCAGTAGTGCTTGGCTTTGAGATTAACAAGGCAGTTTACAGATCTGATTAATTTTTCCAGATTCATGGAGCAATGATTTGCAGCCTGTTCATAGTTCTAGGCTTAGCTTTCAACCATGAAGTCTGGAATTACACTTTTATTATTGAGAAGTCATTCTCTTGAGTAGTTTTGTGAGAAGAGATGAGGTCAATTGTGATTTCTTATGATTCAGAGGGACAGAAATAGTAAAGAAGACTTCTTTTTCCCACAATTCGTGTCATTTCTAATTTTGGTAAGATTTGAGCAGGCATGCGAAAAATTTGGCTATATGTCGTTCTAGAATTCCTTCATTTGTCTGCTGGGATTGCTGCTCAGCTGAGAAAGGATTCATTTTTTTTGAATTTTGCCTCCAAGATGTGCTGCATGTTTTGAGATAGGAGGTTGTATCTCACTGTTTCAAAGGAGATACCACCAGTAACAGGACAGGTGTGAGAGCAATGGATTTATCTACTTGAAGTGCTCATCTTTGGTCCCAGGCTATGACTGGAGCCCGGTTCAGCTCTCTGCTGCTGTTTGGTAACATTGCAAGCAGTGTTGATTCTTCTGGAGCTGTCTGAGGGGCTTGAACTGGGATGGAGGCTGCTAGCGGAGGAAAAAAGGGATTTTGCAATTCATCGTCAAAGAACAAAAAAACCATGGGTGTGAGGGGAACTGGGGAAAGAATGCTCTGTACTTGTGCTATTTACCCACTTCTTCAGGTTGTTTTGACTTTTTTTCTTGTGTTTCAGCATCAGCTTTTGCCTATAGTGAACCTGTTAACACAAAAGACTCAGTCTCCAGCCATTGCTGGTTTGCTCTCTTCCCAAAGTAGCCAGAATGAGGTATAAACTAAAACATAGCACTCTCAGGTAAGTGACTGACAGATTCTAAGGTCATCATCTCCCAAATTCAGAGAACTGTTGCAGGAGCTTACTGGTGTCAAAAGGGGGAGTCTTTGTTCTCCCTGTTCCTTTCTTTGAAGGTGGTTCAAATGATTCTGCTCTTTCACTAGAGCACACAGAGCCAACTTGCTGAGATAAATAGAATCATACAATATCCAGGGTAGCATCTGTCTTCATTTTCCCTTTGAAAGGAGAATTACTGCTGCCACAGAAGACTTCAGAACAGGACGAAGTCCAGTAGGCTTTTCCTTTTGCTTCCTTGTAGTGATGTTTTCATGTTGTCTTTTTTGCCAGTTTTGGAGGGAGGAATGGGAGAGAATCCCTTGCCTTGATTCCAGCTGGTGGGTTGAATAGAGGAGTGGATACTGAAAGAAGTACATATGTTTGTTTGTGCAGAGACCCAGATTACCAGTGATGTACTTGTACAGCTTTCAAAGCACTGGGAAGAAAAACTGAAAGCAGGAAACCTCCCCCACCACTTCTGCTGGGGGAGATGGTCACAGGCAGAGCAATGTTATCATTTCACAAATGCATCACAATATAATCCAGGTTTAAGGAGTCACTGATCCCTTTTCTGTGATGCCTACAAATTCCTTACTTTAGACACATGATCACCTCCATTCTCCTGTTCATCCTCTGTTTTCTTCCTCATTTTGCCAGGTCTTGCGCAAGGATCTGTTTAACAAGACTGTAGGGATGTCATCTCAGCCATTAGAGGACACGTTCATTACTGGAGATGATTCTCCATGTAACACAGAGAAGGCTTTTCATTCCCAGCTGCACAACCTCTCCTGAAGTGGTTTTAGAAGAGGCTAACCAGATTTCTGAGGAAATACACAGATGTATTTAACAGCCTTGTGATGAGTTTCTTCCTGTGGCCATAACAGATAAATGGCCCTCTGGACCACACTTTTGAATCCTGTGCCCATAGTTTGGTTTTCCAGGGCAGTGTACAGAATGTGCTCCTTGAGGTCAGATCCAAGGCTCAGAGTTACAGACACCTTGTCCTGTCCTGGTTGCTAGAGCTTTGTCTCAAAAACAGTTCTTAGAACCTTTCTCCTTAAAGATTTCTCACTAGTTTCAAAACTTCCCTTCTAAAAGTGCTCCATTTGTCTGCAGTTTGCTAACAATTCAGCTTCAGTAACATTAATTTTGTAAAGAAACTTGAAACTATAATAGTCTAGGAAAAAAGTTGACATACAAATGCAGACACGTGTGTCAATGTGCCATTTGTTCCGTTTCTCTTACTCCCTTTACAATGCCTGGGAGCCGTTTGGTATTTCTTCACTGTCCTGGATCCTCGATCCCTCTTCTCCTCAGCTGTGTTTTCATGGAGCAGGTACCTGCCTCCTGCATAGGGTGCATGTCCCTCTTATAGCTCTGCTTTCCATGTGAGTCAGTCCAAGGACAGTGGAATGAGAGCTTTGCACTTTCTGTGGAGTACAGGATTATTAATGGGAATCTGCTTTATGTAGTCTTTGTTTTTCTCAGAGGACAGGATGTTTGATTTGTTCAGTTCCTCTCCACAGCTCCCTTTTGGAGCTTGAATGCCATGTTCCAGTATTGTCTGTACATGGTCAGTCACAGCAGTTCACAGGACACACAGGGTGCAGCTGCCTCCAGGAAATGCTTCTCTGGAGTGATGAAGGGCACATTTGCATGGGACAACTTGTGTTTAGTCACCTGACAAGGGTGCAGTCACCATGGCTAAAACGCAGGCTTTTCCCATGTCTGCTCATGTGCCTTTGCTGCTTTGTCTGGCTGGTAAGGAGGGTGCTGGAGGGCCTTCAGTGAAAGGAAGTGGGCTGTGGCTGGTTGAACAACTCTCCTGTGGATCTCCTGTCCCTATGCAGCTGGAGAGGCTGGCAGAGACTCTCACTTGCTGTGAGTCACAGGTGGCTGGGCTGTGCTGTGCTGGTATTGCCAGGATGGGAGCTGACTCCTCACAAAATCCCATTCAGGGCTGGTGGTGCAATCCCCAACATGCTGTGCTGACATGTCACGGAATGAAATTTATAACATCTCTGAGAGGAGCGTTCCTGGGAACTTCTGAGAGCTTGAGTACTACCACAAAGCCTGCCATGCTCCTAGGACGCCGAACACGATGTTCGAGGCTCTTGTTCACCTCAGTTTGAGAGACAAAGGATCATCATTTGGATGGGAGGGGAAGAAGTTACTTGATGAGTATAAGCAACTCTCACAAATACATTATAAAGGTGAAATACTGGCAGTTTGTGTTTTTAGTGGTAAAACCATTGTGAATTGATATTTATTACTGTATGCAGGCTGTCTTAATTTGCAAAGTTGTCATTAATTGTAAAAACAGATAGAGGCATGAAAAGGCTCTGAACTAAATGCCAAAATCACATGGTGACTTAACACATCTTGAATTTATGGAGCCCAAGTTGGGGAAAGGTATCAAAAACTTTGATAGGATGCAGATATGTAAATAAATAGGTCTTTCTGTTTATCAAGTCATGGAGTGCAAAAGACCTATATGTCTTGGTCATACAGGTGACATGATCCTTTAATAATGACTGAATGTGAAAAAAGAATAGATCTAAATTTATATTAATGGATTTCACGTATCACTGGACAAAATTGTTGTAGCCACGTAAAATGTACACACAATTACTTGTTGATGTCCATATTAAGAACAATTTCAAAACTAGTTTCCTGACCTAGTTATTTATTGCTTTACTAGATCCCTCCCCTCAACTTACATCACTGAAAACTGCAAGTTAAACTCCTTGCTCCTTTTAAATCTAGGCAGCAAGATCAATTCTTCTAGTTTGAGAATCTGCATTATACCATAGGAAGGGACTATTTCATCATACATAAAAATATCAGCAGATGAAAACACTTGGTTTAACACACAGATTTGTTCTTCCTTGAAAAAAAAAAAGTACTGAGTTAGGAAATGCTGCTCTCCCTGGATTACAGTATTTTCTTGAAAAATAGTGCAAGTGATAGGTAAGCCTGTAGCAGCTATTTTGGGGGTGGTAATGAGCAGTGGAAATTAATGCATTTTTCATGATTTATTTCCAGCACTGTAGGTTAATGGAGTCAATAGTGTCTCTTTTATTGTAGAACCACATCCTGTCTGGTTGAAAAGGATGGAATTATTAGCCAAGTCTGTCTCTCTCTGTGACTTTTTTGTCAAGACAGGAACTGCTTCATGCCACGCTGTCTGACAGCATTGCTCAAAAGCTCTTCTGTCACATGTCCTCTTTTCTTCCAAAGGCACTGGCTCCTTTTCTGAGGGGTAGAGATGAATGTTAGATTCTCTCAAATCTGAAGGTGTTTTTTTGTACATGGTTTTAATGACTTTTAATGTCAGTGCTTTCACCACAGTCTGCTAATTAACAACCAACAATTATTATTCTGTAATACCAGTTGATGCAAAACATTGGCATATATTTACCTTACTTTGGTGTCAGGCATCTCTGATGTTTCTTTTTGTGTGCTTCCATGGTCAAACTGGGTGTTTGTACTAAAGGTGGTAAATTTGTAACATCCTTACTGAGGTTGAAGGGCAGGTTGCTATACTCAGAATTATACCAGCTTATTTGCATGTAATATTCAAAGAAGAGCAGACTTAGAATTTACTGTCTGCTAATGTTGATCTGTTCTTTTGATTTTGGCACGGTGCTGTGTATGAATCATATTTAATGGCACAGGGAAGGCACCGTGCTCGGTGAGGGAATGAGGCCGTGTTGCATCTGTTTGAGTCAGCAGCCAGCGCGTTCTGCTGCAGCTCTGCTTGGAACAGTCTGGAGGTTATTTGAGGGGACAGTGAGTCATGGCAGTGCCTTCTTCACTCATCACCAGGCTGCAGGGTGACACGCAGCTCTGGTGCAAACCTCTGCGTGATTGTGAGAAAGCGATTTAAAGTTAAAAAAGGAAGTGTCGTTACTTGAAAAGGAAAAGATTTCTGGTTATACAGATGGGAAAAAAAAGCCCTGTAATCTAAGTGAATCATTGAGGATCTGCAGGTGGAAAGATTTCCTTAATGTGCTCAAGGTCTAGCCACTCCATTTCTGTAGAACTTGCATTTTCTTTACATAAAAACAAATCTGGATGAGAGATCCCTAATACTGTATCTGAACTTATTGCTTGAGCAGACTAGATAGTTCGTTAAACATAAAGCCACAATTTTGTAGAAAGCATAAGTATGAAATTGTTTATTAAATTAATTCTGGTTGTGGCCACTTCTACTGTACAAATGTATGAAAAACAATGCAAGTATCAGTTCATCCCCATTTCACATAAGCATTATGGGAAAACCTGTGAGCAGCTGAACGAGAAGTACTGTCATTTCTCTTGCTGAGGTGGTAAGAATGGTGAAAGCAGAAAGAGGCCAACTGGGATTGACCACAAAAAGCATACTTCCTTTCAGAACTAAAAATAAAACCTGTGAATCCTGAGTACCAAAGCTTGTCTACCAGATAATTATGACACTCATTTCCATAGTCTTTTATCTCCTTCTAGGGACTGGTCTGAACAGTCTTCTTTAAAAACTCTTCCAGCTTCTGTGGTTGCCTTGCAGCACAGGTTTTCAGGCTCCATAGCTCAAAAGACATCTGACAACGTAGGTTGGTTTTAAGCAAGGTCTTGTGGGTTTGTGTTGTGTGGCGCCCTGCCAGGGATTTCTGGTGCCTCAGTTACAGGGAGGAACAGAGCTCTGAGCAGAACAACACTCGGTATTAAGTTGTGGAAGCTGAAGAAGATCCTCATCTCAGGCTGTCATTTTGTTTTAGAAGAGAGAGGGTTTTAGAGTAGGCGAATACATGTAGTTCCAGACAGGGGCCCCCATGCCTGCTGTTCTTCCATTCACTTAATTTGGCTAGTAAATGAAATATGAAAGTTCAAATTAGCATTGTGAGCTCTGTGAGGTCACTATGCTCCCACATGATGGAGTTTCTGTTATACCAGTTTCCATTTTGAGTTTAGGAGATCACAGACCAAAAGACTTGTACTTTTTAGAGTCATTGCTCAGGTTGCAAAGTCAGCCATTGAAAAACTGGAAGACGCTGTTTTCCTATATATGGATGAATCTGGAGGTGTAAATTGTCTGTGCAAACTTTCAATCCTCTGTTCCTGAACTTCAGAATTTTGTTTCATTTTAGCTGAGTAAAATTATAATTAAAGCTGTGTACATAATGAAAGGATGACAGTATCTATGCCTAATATTCTTCCTCAGTCATCTCAAAATCCACCAGTTAGTGGACAGATCCGCCAGTTCTTCTGTCAATTAGGTGTAAGATGGTCCTTACCTGAGGCCTACTGATTCACTATGCATTTTCCATCATTTTCAAACTCTTGAGTATTTTTAAAATTTTACATGATGCAGATGATGTATTCTTCCTTCTTCCTGTTATCCTGCACAGAGTTATGGGAATTACCCAGAACATGCTTATTCCTAAAAACTGAAAAGTTTACTTAATAACTAGGCTGGAGAGAAGACAAATGAAAAAGTTAATTTTGCTGGAGTTCTACAAAATACCATGCTGGAATATGTCAGAGAGCATTATATGAGTTGTAATTTAATAACTGTAGCTGCGATATAGTTGGTTGAAGTATTTCACACATCATAGAATTGAGAGTGCCTCATAGTTGTTCTGCATAGAAGTATGTTAAAATATTCAGAGGACGGATTTTGACTATATTTTTGTGCTAAAAAATAAAAGGAGCGGAGCAGATAGCATTGTAATACACGATATATTAAATGTTATTCAGGAATGGAATTCTTCTGTTCCATCACTGGTGCTATAAAAATAGAAATGGTCAGTTATCTTTTTAATATAAGCATCACTTTTTTAATGTTTATTTTAAGTCAAGAGTTATATAAGGCTTATTCCTAGTACTCCTCAAATATAATTTCTGCTCTACTTTCCAATGCCCAAAATAGTTTTCTGGTTAAAAGGCATTAATTATGAAGATGGCTATACCTTGTAGTCATCCTTTATAAAATTTCATATCAATAGTGCTGTATTCAGGTGAAATTGAAATCAGGCTAATTGAATTTTTTTTAATGCCAGTATAGTAGAGTTTAAGCACATTTTTAAACTCTGAAAAGAAAAAATGTTTTTATTTATGCTAAAAGCCAAAGTTGGAGAATCAACTACAGTAATGTCTTGGTTTGTAAATTGGAAGGACATGTCCCGAAATGAACGTGTCCTCTAATAGAAGGCAGAGTTCAGCAACTCCTCCCCCACCCAGATTCACAAAAGGATCTCTGGAGGAAAGTGGAAAAAACCTGTTCATTTAACAAGCAGGGTGCTCACAGGCATGAGGAAAACCAAATAATGTTAAATAATGAAACCTCTAGCTGCAGAGAGGAGCCTGTAGATGTGGAGTCCTTCTGGAGGTGTGGCTCAGCTCTTCCTGGGATCTGGGGCTGGCCTCTGGGCCGGTGTGGGGGGCCCCTGGCAACATCCTGGTGTTTCAGACCAGAGAAAAGCTGGACACTTTCAGAAGAAGAGGGAGCCACAGTCCCAGGAAGAGCTTCTTGCCTTAGCTAACTAAAAAAACAGCTAAAAAAGGCAAAGACAAACTCTCTGTGTCTCTCTGCGGAGGAAAAAAGCCGGGAGAGCTGGAAAAGACAGCGAGTTATCTGAGAATAATTCCACTGCTTCCCCCTCGTTCCAACTTAAAGCTACGGGAGTCTTGCCTGTGCACGAAGGAAATGACAGGGGATACAGGACCATAGAGTCACCCCAGGACAAGTATGTATGATTCCCTTTCTGATCCAAAAGGATTTGCTGATAGATACTCAATGGGATGTGGTTGCCATTAAGAATGAGCTCTTACTGCTAGAATCTTATAAATGGCTGTCTTTAAATGCTTAGAAAATATGAAGAAAAACTTTCTCTTCCTTGGCTGAAGTGTATAGGGGTCTTTGGTATGATCTTGAAAATAATATCAGTATATCTTTCTTCTCCTCAGTCTGCATTTTTACAAGCTGCTTTGTTGGCAAACATCCTTTTGAATAGCCTCAGGAAATATTTTCAAGCGAAGTTCACCCAAGGCAATGATTCAAAATCCTGTTTTGGTGTTTGTGCAGGATACCAAGGTGAGATTTATCAACTTGCAAAGACTTAGTGAAATAAAGTAAGAGAAATGGAAAAATTATGACTCTTTCTCTGGTAAGAGGTATGGGTTTCTGATGGTCCAAAGATACTGTATTCTTGCCATTTCCTTGTTCAAAGTCATCAGGTTTAGTCGACTGTATTTCTATAGTTTCAGCTCTTGATAAAGCTCCCTACAAGCCTTGTCTTGGTGAAGCTGGGGGCTTTTTCTTAATATTTTGTTTGTAAGACTATGAAAATTTTACAGCAAATTTAAATCAAGTTTTTGTATGGCAAAAATAATTTTAGTATTTTGAGATATATCAAATACATTCATCAAAAGTGTTTACCTCAGCCATCTTTTTCAATTTTGACAGTAAGACAGGAATCAAAACCATTACAATAGCCTTCTTTCTCAAATATGTGTTTTTATAAATGCAGACTTGTTTCAGGACCCTGGAGTAACACTGACAACTTAGTGTCATGTTAGTTTGGCTCATATCTACCTCCCAAGTGAGGCAGACATTTATTTGATACAGGTGTTGACAGTGTCAGGCACTAATGGCAATACACTATTCTGGTAGATCAGCTCTTAATCTAAAATAACATTATTTCTAATTTGAAATCTGTATGATCTTGGAATTCCATGAAATGAAGACATTTATTTGTCAAACTCACCACCTTTATGTAAGCCTCTCTGTGAAGCTCTTTGTCCTGGTTTAGGGCAAATTTGGGAGGAAATCTCCAAAGGGGTCCCTCTAGAAAGTAAATTCAAGAGGCTCCTCCCCCTACTGGTTTGAGAGACATAAATCTCCTTTGAGAGAAGTAGAAAAAACTGGTTTTTTAACGAGCAAAGTATTCACAAACATGAGAAAATGAATAATATTAAACAATAGAACCTGTCGTTGTTCTGAAGAGATGGCAAATTCAGGAATTTCCGTGGGGTGTAGCTCGGCTCCCTCCTGCGCTGGAAAGGCCATGTCCCGGGCCTTGCTGGGCCACAGGGGTGAGCTCCCGGTGTTTTTCTGGGTTTTCGCTCCAGAGCAGGGCTGATCAGTTTCAAGAAAAGAAAAGCCACAGTCCAGGGAATTTCTCTGCCTCAGCTAGCTAAAAAAACTAACTAAAAGCAAAGGAGAGCTTTCTCCTGCTGTCCGTGCTGCAGACAACACGCGCCGAGAGCAAAGGAATTCCGGGGGAGTGAGAATGAAGCTTCTGCACACACAAACTGTGCACCATCACTTCCCCCTCCCTTCACTCCTGAATCTAGCTTTAAAGGTGCAGGACTTAATTCTGGGCTAAACAGATGAATGGGGATACAATTCAGCATCATAAAATAACCCCTGGACACACTTTCATCTAGAAATGCATTGGCAGCTTTAAAAAAAAAAAATAGATAATAGAATAACTAATAGAATAATAGACTAGCCCTCTAAAAGAGGTGTCTAAATTCTCACTCAAAGTTTACCAAGTGTTTAAGCATCATTCTAAAGAGCAGGTAGTGGTTACATGTCCTCAGTTGACCTTAACTATGTCTTGCCTTTTCCATCTTGTTTTTAGCTCTAGTCATCTGCTGAATAACAGCAAACGGTGGAAAAAGACTGAGTGTAAGGACAAAGCAAAACTTAATATTATGTTCCAGTAGAAACTAATAATGCACGTCTACCTGGCATAGCAAATGCAGGTTATCTTAAGGCTTGTATAGTAGAAGTGTAAAGTAAAGAAGGCCAGATGGAAATATTCTTGTCAGGACTCTTAAACAGGCTTGTGTTCTCTGGTTTGGAAGAGGGCTGGAGGTGGGGACAGCCTTTAGTACGGCCATGGATGCTGGTGAGGGAGCACCTCAGAAATGACTGCCTTGAAATTCCAATGGATGCCCAGTGAAACCTGGGAGCAGTAGGTTCACAACAAGCAAAAGGAAGTACTTTATCAGCAAAGGGAGTGACAGTGCCTGCCGTGGTGCCCTTGCTGCTGAGTGCTGTGCTGCAGTGGTAAGAAATGTTCACGGGTACAGTAAGTGGTTCTGGTGACTCAGGGAGGGGGTGATGAAATGGGATGCGGCTCCGGTTCAGGCAGTCAGTCCATAAACTGCTGTTTGCCAGGAGCTGCTGGATCATTGTGGGTGCTCTTTTCTGGTTTCAAGGAGGAGAAGAGTGTGTGTGTGGGAACTGCTGAGACCAGATAGTGACCTGGTATGACCTAGTATCACTGCTCGTAAGTCTTGTGAGAGAAGAGATGGGAATAACAGCAGTTAGCAGCTTTGTCTGCTATGATGCACCACTTGGACAAGATATTGTCAGTTTCTTCGGGAAATATTTTTTTTCCTCTTTTAGGTTTTTGATTTCTTTTTCCTTTTAACATCCTTTGATGTGGTCTAGTGAGCTCTGTGTGTGGTCAGAGGGGAAGTTATGCTGTTCCATTTTGATATGTCTTTTCCAAGTCTCTTTCTGCTCTTTTCTGCTCTTGGAAGTTTCTCTTTATGTCCTCTTGTGCCCCTGCATTAAAGCAAACAACTCTCTGCAGTGATTTCATCCTCAATGAAGACAGGATAGATGATGCTAACAGCACAAATTAGTGAAGCTGTAAAGTAACATTTCTCTGCCTTCCCAGTTTTCCTTCCTTCCCCTAACTAGCATGAAAAGTCAATTAGCATTGTTTCAGCAGCTGCCTGGGTTGTAAACTCCCACTGCTCTTCCCACCCCCCTCAGGACCATCCCAGCTTTAATTCCATAGCATTAGCTGCCATGATGGCCATGGGTATATGTCAGCCTAAAGTATTTCATACCTAAGACTTCAAAGCATGGCGTGTATCTGAGTGTGGCTTTCTGATAAATAAAAGTCTCATCCAAATCTTCTGTGACCAGTTAGAAGTACACTTTATCAGGAAAAAAGAACAAACCCATACAACAAGACAACATAACCCATAGTTTTCAGTTTGTGATTTTCATGGTTTTTGCAGGAAATCCATGTAATCCATATGTTTGGATATGATTTATTTTGGGCTTTGGAAATGTGTGGTAACTTCTCTGGCCTGAATTAGTCTATGCAAGAAACCCCTCACCCAACAAACCCAAACAATAAAGCTGTTATTGAGGTTTAGTTTCAAAATTGTCATTCTCAGCCAGTGCTGAGGGCTACCAGCACATGTTGTGAGACACAAGGTAAACCCAGTGTTTCAGCAGCTCCCTGATGGCCTTGAACACACAGAGCCTCGTCAGCTTTGGGCTCTTCCTATGAAGGAGTCTTTGGTTGGAACATACAATTACCCAGTGCTTCTCTGTGTGCCTTGAACGGAAAAATTGAGCTGCTTGAAAATAAATTCCTGACATCAGTTAATAGACATGTACAATATTCTATTCTGCAGCCATCAGAAAAAAACAAAAGAATTAGTGGAGCTTCCAGATGAAGGAGGTACCAGCTAACCTCATCACCAACAGCAGCTGCAACAAAGACTTCCCAAAAAGAAGGTTTGAAATCTCAGTGCTGAGAGAATTAAAATGGGAAAACAATTTTTACTTTTGCAAAAAAAATGCAAAATTAAGGGTAGTACATGGTACTGCCACAATATTTTGTGAGCTTTTTTAAGGAATGGTAGCCCGTGATCTCTCCAAGTGCACTTGGCAATTTTTTTCAGTCTCAGGTGGGTACAAGGTACAAAGCCAGAGATGTTTATATGGAGCTCTTGAAGCGAGCCCCAAGCTGTCTCCTGTGCCAGAAGCTGGGCTGTACAATTCCTGTGTGGATCTGCAGGCTGCTGCAGTGTGTGCACTGGGATCAGCACTGCATAAACAGACACCTAGCATTTCACAGGTGCAATAAGTAAGCATCCACCTGGGGCGTTTTGTGATTTCCAGCAGTGGATGCTGTGATTGCAACTCTGCGTGTTGAGACCTGTGATTAAAGTTGCTTTTTGTCAGCCCCACCTGGGTTGCTTTTGTCAGTCAGAGCAGTTCTCATGTTTGAGGTTTCTCAGCTGAGGTGATTATCTTGTGTGATTGGAAGAGGTTATTCTGAATCTAGAGAAATGTGAAGGGCTGATGCAGGTAGCACCTTGGCCTGCTACCTCACACCTGCAGTTTTGAGGAAGAGAGAATTAATTTTTTTTCTTTAATAATTCTGGGGAAAAAAACCCCAAACCTCATGTTTGGAAATGAAGTCCTGAAATGTGGTGTGAATGTAACAAATACAAGGACATCTGCTTGCTGCTTCTGAGAAGCTATAAGAGGAACCATGTACTGCTTTAAAGAGTAAATGCTACAACATGTGATTTCTCAGCAGGCTTGCCAGCACCAGGCCAACAGAATACTTCTTGTATGGAAAAGAAGGGTGCAGTTGCTTACCAGTCTAGCCCAAGGCTTCTGGCCTTGTCATAATGTTAAGATTTCCTCACATCAAAAGCGTGCTAGTAAAAAGGCTGTGAATTTTTGCTACCTGCAAACAAAGGGGGGATGCTTCTGTGTTTAGCACAAGTTCCCCATGATGCTACCTCTGCTTCTGTAGGAGGGGAACACACTTGCTAAAACAGTTTTAGGAACCTGGAGCAGCTTGTGACCCTGTGGGGATAAGCAACAGCATCAGGGCCCAGCTGTGACACAGGCAGTGCCCAGTGGAGCAGGTGGTGTGGACAGCACAGCCATGTCCTCGGTGCAGGCTCTGGGCATTTTCTCTGCACTGCTGTTGTCCCAGCTTCCAGCTGGGAGCTTGGTGTGGATATTCTGTGGGTGCATGGCTTGTGTTCTTAGGGTGAAGTGAGGGGTTTTGTTGCTGACTATGCTCAGCAAGGTCTCACAGACCAGACTGCAGCTCCTCCAGGCTGGCTTCAGGGAATTGTAAATGTGTTGGCTACACGAGCCAGCTGCTGCTGCTGGCTTTGCATCATGAGCAACTCTGATGCAAAGAGGTGAATTTTATTGACAGACTCTTGCCAATACATCACCATTGGTTTAAATCACTTTTGAGTAAGAATGTAGATAACCTACAGTTAAGGAAAATCTATCAGAGAAGTTAGTTTTTTTCCAATTTATTCTCAAACAAATATGTTTACGTGGTAAACTTTGTTGTGTAGGGTATGTGGGGAAGAAAAATCTGGTTGCTTCTTTCCAGGCATATGTTAGTCCATCTTTTAGTATAGGAGTATATAATTTTCTGAAAAACATCTAATCATGCTTAATATGCTTCAGTGTAACCTATCTTTTTTTCCTTATCTATTATGGTGGGGGGAGAAAAGAGCCACTCATACACATTCATGAGTTTTAGTTAGCAAAATTGACACTGTAACACAATAGGCCTTTTATTAAAATAGAAAAAAAAAATTAAAGTGCATGAATCTTTTGCATCGTTTTTTCTTACTTTAAGCACTGAAAAGTTAGTATTTACTGTAACTTGGTGTAACCTAGAAGAAAACATATTATGGAATAATTTAAGAAAATAAATGTAATTATTAATTTAGTAAGTTTTGATTGATCCCATTTCACCTATTTTCTTTGTAAATATGAGAATATGAGCATTCAGTTAAAAAACATGAATGCTTCTGAAATTGATGGTCATCTGGGCTCCATTTTTAGAGTAGGAAAAACTATGGTCCTTTCACATGTCCCAGTGTGGTAACTTGTTAAAACAGATTGTCCATGGGAAGTCCTTTTGCAAAACTTGGTATAAATATCTGTTTTCTCTGGATTAAATGCTGCCCTCCACTGAAGACTGTTAGGACTTCAGGGCTGATGGCTGATACCCTCTTAAAAGTCAGTATGTTGTTCCTGTTGGGCAACAGGCAGGAAAACTAACAGGCAATTCAGTAAACACCAGAGGCACAGAAGTTGTCATAAAACAGACTGAAATTGTTTAATATGTTAGCAGATTTCTTCTTGCTAATACATAAAGCCTGAAGGAATCCAGACCTTATTAATGTTCAGGAATACTCTCCCCCACCCCCCAGTCCACCCCAAGGGCCATAGAGGAAAGTTCAGGAATAAATGCCTAAAGGACTCTTTGGCACAGAATGCAAAACCTGGTTTGATTGCTCTTAATAATCCTATATTGGACTCACCTGTCAGCAAGCAGAAATTCAATTATTGCCCATGCTTTTTAATTCCTAGTGATAGGCAAAATATATTCAAGTATATTTATTTGAGCTGCATCCCTTAGGAAGCATTGATGAGTGTCAAACTTTTGCAGGCAGCATTCTCCTCTTGAATGACAGTTTGGTTTCAAAAATGTTGCTGAGGAACAAAAAAAGTTAATTTATTGAACTTTGACAACTGCAGTGGAGGTAGCCTGTGAGTATTCAGGAAGGCATGCTCCAGTAAGGAGCACTGGTGAAAGGAGTGCTGACACTCCACAGTTACTGTGGTCTGACTGGCTTCTGCTTTCTGCCACTCTGCTACAAAGAGGCATGTGGAAGAGTGGGTGTGCCTCTGCTTCCTGCCCTAAGTCAGGTTATGGTCTTCCTTCTGTGACACTATACCAGCAAAGTTTGCATGGGGAAAAAAAAAATTCCCTCCATATATTTTTTTTATCCTCATCTACCTTCAAGCTACCATAGTAGTAGCTTAAAATGTAGTTTGTAGCTCAGTGTTAAGGGCTCTCTGATTGAAAAAGTAAGATTGTGCAGCAGAATGTCAATTCCAATAAAGTATACATTATATATTATAAAGACTATTACAATCTGAAGTTCACTGGGGTGTGTCTGTGCATCACAGAGAAAACACTTCTGAAAATAAATTGTAAATTTTTGCAACTGAGAACTAGGGCTGCAAGGTATTACCAGACCAGACAACAAAACAGAAGGCTTCCCAAAAATGATCAAAGAATTTCTTTTGGAAAGGTCATAAACAAAAAGCTGATAGTGGAATGAATATCTTTGTCCTTTTAATTTCTTTAAAGATCTAGGACTCACCTAATTAAACTTCAGTTTCAAATTTCATACACCTCCCATCTTCTACAAATTAGTTTTAATGTTGATGTTATAATTACATTTGATACGCATCATCATTACATATAAATTTATTTGATTGCACTCTTTTGCCACTCACTCGTGTTCAGGAGCTTCTGCACCAACTTCCTGTGAGTTCTCTTGCCCTTCAACTGAAGCACATTACTGTCCTCAAAAGAAAGGTGGTACTTCTAAATATAGAAACCTAATTTAGATTCTGCTGTGACAACTAGGGGTCCATTTCTTTTTCATTACAATAATGAGGTATTTATTGCTGAAGTCCATTGATGATGTTACTTAGGTCATTGTAGGCAGACAAAAAGTTGCCAGTATATGGGGGTTTCTTCTATTATTAAAACTACAATTAAAGCCACTTACTGCAAAGCACCTTTACTTCTGCTGAAATAGGCTCAAACCTGTGGATGTATTTTCCTTATCCCCTTTCTTTTCAGGACTGGTAATCTTACAGAGAAAGTCAGGTATAACTCAGTTTTAGAGAAACCCAGAGAGTTTCAGAGGCTGAATAATGACTGAGAGAAAGAAATGAAGCATTCTCTGCAGGTATGCCAGAATGATTTTGTCATATGGGAAAGTAGTTCTAAAAGTAAAGTAACTGTGCTTCTTTCTCAAAATGTTCTTAGCTTTTATATTCACTGGAAAACATTGCACTTATTTCTTTTTTTCCAGAACAGGTTGTGGGGTGGTGGGGAGCAGGAAAGGTTATGTTTTTTGCTTTTTATAGTCCAAATGGCTATGTGATTCACAGCTGGGATTTTTGACCAGAAATGGGTCATTTATTTTATAGATTCTCCTGAAGTAATTCAATGTGCATTGTTATAGCACCATGCAGTTGTGGGGGGGAGGGAGGAAATGTCCTAGAGATTTAGTGCTTGCTCTATTGTCTAGCTCTATTTGTGAGTCTTGGTCTGATACAGCTCTCTTTCAGAGGAAAATAAAAACCTGTCAGTGACAGTTATACTTCTGTTCCCTTAGTACCTGGCTTATGTGAAGCTTGGTCTTGTTACTTTGGGGCTGAGGAATAAAGTTCTTAAAAACATTTTACAGGTATGAGACTATAAAGACCAAAGGGAGGCTTTGTTTTTAAACTTCCATCCATTGTTTATGTCTTTAAGCTCAACTTAAGGGTATCTTAAATAGGAGTAAACCTCCTCAACTTTTGAATACTTCTAGATTTGAAGCTGTTATGTGATTTATTGATAGTTTTGTGTCAGTTATGCCTGGCTAGTTGGGCCACAAAAAGAGTAATTTAATTTAATTAAAATGCTGTTACAAAAAATTGAACACAAGTAGGAGAATTATTTAAAATAATTAATTACTACACTAAGTCAAAAGGCAAAAATAAAGGACAACGTTCTCATCCTCACATATGCGTCTTGCTAGTGGCAAAAATACTCAGAAGTGACACAGGCCAGGAAAGAGAGGAAGGTATTAAGCAGAACAGTGTATGAGGAGAGTGCATGGATGATTTCTGCTTTGACGCTGTTGCAAGCAGGTAGTACTTGCAGAAATAAGATGCTGCTCCTTCCAGTCAGTTTGGGATGGGGGATCCCTGAAGGATATCTGTTTTAAATGATGGAGAATAGGGAGTGGGGTAGAGAGAAACTTAATCCCTCTTAGTACACAAGCATTTTACAGAGCAAAGTGCTTTTTCCACATCAGTTGGCTGTCTGCTTTTGTGGCCCAGGTACAAAAGAAGAAGTAAGTTGTCTTTGTAAAAAACCAGAGGAATGTTGCCTGGGGTTTCTAGGTGTGTTTCCAGCTTCCAAGCGGGATGTGTGGTGGTAGTACACAGAGCTTTCTATTCTTGTTAATCCATTGCCAGCTGTTTTGTGTGTTAATTCTTTCTCACCCACCTGGTGGTTCTTTCCCTGCCCCTGTGCCTTCTCCTCTGCTTTTGTCTCCCTTTTTCTTTAGTGCTGGGTGCCAGCAATGGGGAGCACTCTTTGTCCTGATCTCTAAGGCCACAGCCCTCAGTAATCAGGAGCAGTGATTGTCAGGAATGGAAACAGCACCTTGCTTGCAAGCATTTCTCAGTCAGACATCTGTGAACTATTTTTTTTTTTTTAAGGCCTCTAACTGTACCAAATTTGGATAGACTTCCACAGGAATAACCAAAGCAGACATCTTTGACACATTCAGTTTGTTATAAAGCACTGAGCTTATAGCAGAGGTCAGCAAAGCCAGCACAGCACCCTCTCCTGAGGCATTGGGAAGCAAATCTTGTTTCTTGAGGACCAGTGACAAGTGTTTGATTTGAATGTAATTTATGGACAGCATTTGAATTTGAGTATGAGCCTGGTTCCTATTGCTACCCACAGCTGATCTAAATGAAGGCCTGAAATTCCTTTAGACAAGAGGTTTCAAAAGTCAAGCAGCTGATAAGTAGTTGCTGTGTAACTGGTGAGTATATCAAGGGAGTTTAGTGTGTGTCCTTTTTAAAGGCAGGGACTCGAAACAAAGGAGAGTTAATAATCAAAGGAATGGTGGAGAAAACCTGAAAAATGGCAGATTTAATAAAGATGACTAAATATAGTATGCATGAAATTACTAATACCATTCAAAAGTGAAGAGGAAAAAAAGCCAGAAAAGCAGGGAGGCTCAAGATACACTTGGCAATGAGGCTGGAACCTAAACCAGATCCAAGAATTAAGGGAAGGCTGAGAAACTGCAGATTTCTTGGTGGAACTTTTGATGTTGCTGAATGGGAAGATAAGGAGGAGTGAGAAAGCTAAGAAAGATCCTGAAGGGATTTGAGTAGGAGTGGGAAGGAGAGACTCCATCATTAGCCTTCATGATAGGGTAAACGACAGCACATTTTCTCCCGTGGTGGATTACAGATGTGCATACCATCCTGGAGAAGGCAGAGCAGATCCTCTGACAATCCGAAGTGAAAGCATGGTACCTGGTGGAGAGAGCACTGAAGAGGTAACTCATAGAGAGGCTCTGATCCCTAGTACCTAGAAAAACTGCCTTTGGAGAAGGTGGCTAAGTGCAATGGCTGGGAACTTCAGTGTAAGGAAACACTTTGACCAGCAGTGCAACCTCCATTCAAACCACAGTTTTTAGGAGAAAGCTGTTGGGCAAACGTTGTTTCTTTCTTGGCATATGGAAAAGAGCCAGTGGGTAGAAGACTAGACTGAGAAGGAAAAGAGTTCCAAGATTAAGGAAAATGACAGTCAGGCATTGCAGCTAAAGAAAAATTTCCACTGCATAATGGTATGTGATTACTAAGGAGTAACTGAAATGTTGAGAGCCTGGACAACAAAATGGAGAAATCTGAACTTCTCATAGAGGTCAGGATATAAAACATCCAAGTATCAGAAGGTTGGCAGAATGCTCTTACTAACTGGACTAGATGTGTTTAAAAGGCTTTGTACTGTTCAGAAGTAACTGAACAAAAGCAAAAGTTGTGCAGTAGTAATTATATAGTGGACTAGAAAAAAGGCTTGGGTGTAAAAAGGTCAGACTGAATTCAGTTTGGCTGAAAATCACTTTGGAAAAAGATGACAGAAGGAGCAAAGAATCTGTGTTAGCCCCAGGGTTAGACTCAAATAGGGGTAGGGATCTTTGTGTGTAGTGTTGTTAGATAAATAGTGCCTTATTATCAGGTGGTTTACTTTCCTGGGTGGAGATAAGAGAAGTGATAGGGCCAAGGTACTTCTGGATTTGATTGCTGGCAAGTTTCTTCCTCAAACTAGTCACTGAACCATCAGGAAGAAAGTGTTACTTTAGCCTTCACTTTGAAAAGCAATGAGGATATTCTAGAAAATAATTTTGGATTGAGCATTCAGTTTCCCTTTATGCTTTATCATCTGCTGAAGAGCTGGCTTCCCTCTCTGTGCCCCTGTCTAGCTCATCTGAGCAGTCACGCAGCCAAGGCATGAGTTACATCAGCAAGGTGACTCCAGTGGGAATGAGTCAGACTGGGGGCAGTTCTGATGGATCAGGCCTCCAGAGAGCTGCAGCCACTGGCTGGGGCTGGCAGTTCATCAGATGAAGTGGAATGTAAAATTGCACCCTTAGTAATCATGGGTTGATTCAGTTTGAAATATGTGAAAAAAATATAGAGAACTGGGTTTGGAAATCTAGGTTTTGAATCTTAGGGGCCAATTTAAATAAGCAAAATTGGTCACAGGTGTAAGGAGCCTCAGGACTCAATTTCTGGAACTTACAGATATGTAAAGCTTGCCTGGAAACCAAATCCTCAGTAAAGAGTTATCCTGGTCTGTATTTCAAAATGGATGAATAGTCAGCCTGAGAATATGTAGTATAACTAATGCAGGAGTCTTGCAAGCAGTGGAGGTGGGGGAAGAGGACAGGACAACTTAATTCAGGTTTGTTTCTAAAAATTAAACTTGATCTTGCAAATTATGTGAAAGCAAATGAAAATAAGTTTTGTGTGGTAAGGATAGAAAATAACCATAATATAGAAATAAAATATTAAATGTTTTTGGCCTAATTTTCAGTAAGGATAATGATAAATAGAGGAAAATACTAGATGTATGAGAATAAGAAAATGGCAGTTGCTACAACCATAGGGGACTTAAAGATCGTAAAATACTCAGAGACCATGGGAAATTTTCATCTCACAATTAGGGAAAAATTAGTGTTGATTGTAACTATTTTAGCTAATTTTTCCTTCAGGGTGATACCAATCGTTGGAGAAAGCAGTGCCAACATGAAGAGGGAGAAAGGAAGAATTAGGCAAGCAATTAAAAGCCTGTCAGTCTATCCTCACAATATGTAAAACTTTGGAAGGCATTGCAGCATGTGGGTGAGGGGCAGTCAAGGATTTGGGAGATTAAAGAAAAGCAAGTAAACTACAATAAATCTACTTCAGAGAGTGAATTTTATGGACCCTATACTTGTCTTTGGAGAGAATGAATCTTCAGGACAAGGAAGGCCATTCTATGGCATTGAGGTCAGGCATGAACTGCCAGAACCTTTCCCAAGGTCTGCAGGTAAATCTTCCTGTTCAGCTCCACCGGTGGGAATACGGAGGCTGGGAGCAGAGCAGCCAGGGAAAGCTGCTACCTCCAGCTCTCAAGAGCACTGGAATACTGCTGCCAGGAGCGAGGTCTTGAGACTGTTTTTGCATTGCAGCCCTCCCAGGAACAATGCTTTGCTGTTGAGAGAAGCCATGAAGTAGGTGATGTTGTGCAGAGAGGTACCTGGCATAATAAAAGCACTTTTAAAGATATTATTAATTTGGCTATTTGTTTCTAAAGGCTTTTATTTGGGAGAGGTCAGTGACTCGGCAGATATTCTAGAATTGTACGACTGAAAAAGACCTTGAGATCATCTAATCTAAATTAAGGCAGTTAAAACTTGTTGTGTCTGCTGTAGAGATTAAGAAATTATTCCTTGCAGCATCCTGTTTTCATAACTGGAGACACACCCAGCTGTTTTCCCCTCCCAGTCTCTTCAGTCTGTATTCATCTATGGTATTTTCCAAAACTGTGTTCATTTTATTGTACATATCTATCTTGAAGAGCAATATCTAGAACTCTGCTCACTTTATAGTCCTATAACTGAGGCTTTATGAATGCTGAACTCAGGTTGTACAAACATTCATATATCCCAGTATTGTGTTTATATTTTTACAGCATGATACTGTTAACTCAGTCCATAAATTGAACCTAACCACTCTTTTTCTATGGAATTCTTCCTAACCTTCCTCAGTATTTTTGCTGTTGACTTTTGCCTACGTGCAGTGTTTTGCATGTCATCTTCTTTCTCAGACCACTTGTCCAGTTTTCCTTTTTGTCCTCTAATATAATTTGCAGTCCCATCAAGCTGGTTGGTTGTCAATTTAATAAATGTAGTCTTTGTTCCATGATCTGGGTCACTAATAAATATAGTGAGTATGACCAGACCCAGTGTAGGTGACTTTGGGAACTGCATTCTACATACATATTTTACATATTTTGACAGATAATTAGTGGTGATTTCTGAATATTTGGAGGTGTTTGTTTTTTTTGTTTTTGATTTTTTGGGCTTGTTGGGTTTGTTGTTGTTCGGGTTTGTTTTGTTTATTCCTTCTTTTTTCCTGATATGCATCTCCATTAGTTTCATTTGGGTCTAATGTGTTTAGCTTGCACACATGAGTATCATAGGAGGCAAAGTGTCAGGATATAGATCTGCTTCTCAAGCCTGCTCTTCTATTTGGCAAGGAAATTTTCTTTGACATTTTTGATTTAATGCTGCCTTTTACTCATGGCCTTGTATTCTTTAAAGTCTTCACAAATACATTGATTATAGCTACTGTGTGTTTCCTCCCTCTGCCCTTAATCCTGGTCTACTCTTACCAACAGCACCTTGAAATGCTATATCATGGACCCACCTGAATAAAAACTTTGGTTGGCTTTGTTGTGAGGCAAGAAAATGTAATTAATATCATTCTTCTAGACTTTTGTAATGCATTCCACATTATGTCAAGCAATGAACAATCAGAGGAAGACTGGAATTAGTAGAGTGAACAGTAAATTAGGTAGGAATGAGTTTATAAGATGTTGGCTATGTGGTATTGAAACAGGTGGAGTGTTGTGATGAAATAGTTTTGTCTGCCAATAGCTGTTAGCACATTTTGGGAATGACTTGCTTCGTGTTTTTACTAAAATGTTTAACCTAATTAATTAAATTTGATTAAAGCACTAGATGGTACATTATAGGAGAAGCCCTTAACACAGAGGATGAGAGGTTTTTATGCAACTAAAATGGAATATCCTTGAGAAACAAAGGAATAAAAATGGAACAAAACATCACTGCATGAAACAGAAAGTGGTGGATTTAGGGGCAGATGGCAAATATAGATAAGAGCTTATCCAGCAGAAGCACTGGCAAGGAGAAGGTTTGAGCCTTCTGGCTGGTCAGAGGAGGATTGTGAACCAAGTGTGTGTGTGGAGCTGATGGCAGGTGTGACTCTGGGATGTGTGAGAACAGAGGCATGCTTGTGTCCCCCTGGAGCTGCCCCTGAGAGCCCTTTCACACTAACAGACAAGGTTCTGCTCATCCATGCTGGAGAAAGATCATTTGAAGGCAAACAGGATACAGGGGAGGCGGATGAGGACAACCAGAGCATAGAATACAATCTAACAGGAGAAACTACATGGAAGAAGAAAATGCAGGTTAGTAACACTGCCATGTACGCTAGTATGGGAGGAATGAGGGAATGGAATCATCACTATAAATAGATCTTGGAGGTAAGTACTATCTGATATACTATACAAATGGATCCAGAAGATCCCAAATTCACAATACAGACCTGAGGCATAACATGGAAAAATGCATTGCATTTTTCTAAAATACCAGTAAGTTTAAACTTAGAAAAACATTCCACATTCTGTAGAAAACTTCTGAGTGAGACATGTTTGTGTGACCTTTCAGAGACCCTAGAGAAAGGAGATGAACAAGATCTGGATCATTTTGATTTTATCTTTAAACTCACAGCTGTCACAGTTTGAAGATAAGTGAATTTATAAAAAGCGGAAAACTTGTTATCTCAGAGAGAAATACTTTGAACGCCATCTGTCCTGTGTTTTCCTGAACGGAAAAAAAAGTGTTTGTCCATCAAGGTTGCTACTGGACAAGCATGTAGGGCAGATGTGAGAATCTAAAAATAGCATTGGGCGGGGGGGAGAATCCATTATGATATCTAGGTTATTTTCTAATTTGTTTACTAGATAGACTGATGGTGTTTCAACATTATTTCAGCATTATCCTGATGCTGGGATATATTGACTAAAACCCCTGTCTGTTCCATCAGATTTTTTATTATCAAATGTAAACTTTTAACCTCACCTTCTTAGTGGCTTATGCCTATAAGAGTTTTTTGTTTGAGAAGTTCTCCAAAGCCTTTAATGCTGCAGATTCAGGAATCAAACCAGTGTATTAGCAAGTGTATCTGTGTAGGAGGTCTGACAGAGTTACAGTATGATTATAAAATAATCATAGCAGGAGAAAATGCTACTCAAGAAGGTTAAAATACATTTCTGTGTAGTCTGACACTTGATTGTTTCTCTTCCTCCCTCACACAGGTGAGGTGAACAGTCTGGTGTTTTTATTTGAGGAGTATATATTAGCACGTTGTCTCAGTAACATGGAGCTTTTTATAAAGATAATTAAAACATAATGCACACTGTTGCTTAATACTTAAGTCTTAGTGTTTGGAAATATGAAAATACTACTTTTAAGATACCCTTATGGGTAAAGTGTACAATGTTTAGAATATAAAAAAGATGTATTGCAAAACACAGACCAATGTTCCAGTATGACCTTACTCCCAAAAAGCTGTGGCTAAAAGCAAAGAGGCACTGAGTCCAAAATGAGTAATCTTCTCCCTCCATGAATGGCCTATGGGGATCCATCGACAGCCAGATAGAAAGCCTAAAGAACTGCCAAATGGGGTTCCTGCTCTTCTGGAGACATTGGAAGTAGAAGAGGAGGAAGGAGTACAACTTGCAGCCTTTTAACTATTCACCAACACCCCTGGACCACCCTCTTCCTCCTCAGTTCAGAGTATGTTGCGGATTGAATATGCTTATTCTACAGCTCTTATTGTGTCTGACAAACAGTGAAATGCACTGCTGTCAGTAAAAGGGAGTAAATGTAGACCTGGAGGAGTGGCCCTGAGGAGTCTTTTGCTTCTCAGAAACTGAATCCAAATTTATGTACAACAACTTTATTCACATGATAACACAAAGTAGGTATTCCCCTCTTTCAGCTTCTACGATATGTGTTCTTTTAAAATACTCCTTTCTGTTCTTGATATTTTTTCAGTATTTTTCTTCTTCACCTTCTGTATGTTTTTGAGGCTTTTGTTATTGTAAATAGCTCCAAGCAGGAGCTCCTCTTTAACGTATCCAGCTCTGTTTCAAGAGCCAGTTCCACTCTCTGTAGAGACTTAACTGAGTTGTCCCAGCCTAGTACTCAAGCGACCATTTTATAGCATGGCGTCAAGAATATGTTGCATGCCCTGGGTGTGGCATCAGGCATAGAGGGAGCATTTGATGTTACAAGAGTCCTATGGGGCTACAGGAATGGAAAATACCAGCACGGGTGCATGCTCACCACTGCTGTAAGAGGAAGTGATGCCTGCAGTGAGACTCCCTCAGAGCCACACCCTGACTCGCCTCCGATGGAGCCAGTGGCTTGTTTCCAGGAGGAGTCCCTGGACCAAAGGGCCTGCCAGCAGCCTGAGCAATCAAGGAGCCTCAACTTCAGTGGGAAGCTGAGCTTTCTGCAGTGAGGATGCTCCTGAGTTGTTTTGGTGAAGAGCAAGCAGAAAAATGCAAAATAAAATACAGTCCATTTAAAAGACAGGAAGATGACTAAGCTGGTGAATAAGATGCTCTAGACAAAGGACAGGGAGTGGCAGGGCAGAGGAGCTGAAAAAACAGCAGAATTGGGAAAAAAACCCCAGTGTTCTGGAAATCCAAGTTAACAAATATGTAGGGGATAAGATGGAAAAAGGTGAGGCAGGTATTCAAGTTCTGGGTAATAAGAACAGAAAAGGACCTTATGAAGAGTAGATCTGGGTGACTCAGGAAGCAAGATGAGCTGCTGAAAGGCAGTTGGGAATGTAGTCTGTGAGGAACAGGAAATAGTAGGAGGGTAAAAGGTGGACTCCTGTTCTGTAATGGATTTCAATTAGTGGGAAGAATGAGAGGAACATGACAGTGATGCTGAATCAGAAGAGCAGAAATCAGTGGATGTTTAGAAGCCTGATGCTGATTTTCTTAATAAGGTTGTTTTTCTGGAGGTGAGGCTGGAAGGAGGCCAGGTAAATGAATGTTACATTCAGTAAGTTATAGGGGAAAAGGATGCAAGAATATTGTGAATGTTGCTGATAGGGTTGGAAGAAGAAAGTAAAGCCAAGAAATGAGTTGGACGGAGTTTGGCATCACTATGATGGAAGCAAGAAGGCTGAAAAAGCATGAATACTGCAAAACATGGATGGCACCCAAGTGAAAAAGGGTTTGATGAATATTGCAGACGGAGTGTGGGTAAGAACATTATGAACTTGAAGCTGTTGTGTTTTATGAACTTGAAGCTGTTGTGCTTGCGTTGTAGAAGACAGAATCTGTCTCAAGGTTAATGAATGTTATGGCACATTACCACGGCAATTGAAACTCACATGAAAGTCCAGAATTCCCTTGTCCAATGAGTTGTACAACAAGCACAGAATGGAAAGGGTTCCTTTTTGCACAGAGTTAAAATCTGAGAGTGAGTCAAGGGCAGATGACACACAGAGACAGGAGGTGGGAAATAGAAGGCATTGCTTATGAGGGAAGATGAGGCTTCCATCAAGCAGTGCCCAAGCCATTGTCAAGGTTTCAGAGGTCAATACAGCAAGCAGAGTTTTAAGGACAAATTGGAAAGATGTCAGTGAATCAGCTTTGCTAGTGTTGCCAGTAAATTGTTCCTGAAATAGGTAAATGAGTGATACCAGGATTGGAAGATGCTGTGTTGGAAAGTGCAGTGTGATGTAATGGGGCTGGTGGGGGAAGGAGTGCAAAGAGTGGGCTGGGAGTGTTTGTGATAGCATTTTACATGGTCTGAACATGTGTGAGTTATTAAGGCCAGAATGAAATGCAGAATGAATATAGCCAATATAGGCTGGTTCTCTATGGGAGAACCACAGGGATGGGTAGAAAAATGTGTTTTATAAGCTTTGTTAGAAAGACCCGCACCCAGAAGTGAGAGAGAGCAGGTCACACATAAGGTGACATTGATGTTACTCAATTTGAGCGAGTGGCAAGGGTCCCAGCATTTTTGATCAATTAATGAGGGAAGGGGACTTAGGAAAACACAATTCTGTTACAGTGATGTTGGGCTTAAAATGACACATCCACAAAGTGATGCCTGAGAGGCTGCTCAATATTTTGTATTTGAACATAAATCTGGAGTTAGAGCACTGTCCAGCAAATAAGAAAACTCATACAATGCTATTGACTGCAATGATGATGATGATGATGATGATTGTTTTTTTAAGGCCGTGCATCTGGTTTTTCTTCTAGCACAATTATTGGTCTCCTCTTGCAGCAGGGACACTGATTCAGCCGTAGATATAGCACCAGCTCACTAACAGGGCTTATTCCCAGAGTTGTGTTTACAGTACTGGTATGATGAAGTAGATGGGGATGAAGTAATGGGGAAAATTGCACAGTCATGTTGATGCATGCAGCATTAAACCCCATGATGCCTGCCCAGGGAAGGACAAAATTGGTTTTAAAAGAAGATTGAAAACATTAAAAAGATAGAGACCATTATATTTTAATATGGATTAATTTGAAACATGCTGTTAAATCAGTTAGCACTGAGCTGGAGTGTATTAACTGTACTGTTGCATGTGTTCCTTCATGTACACTCTTGTCCTCAGATTCTCAGTTTTGAAAAATTACTAAAGATAGCCTGGTGAAGTTCTTGCATGTCTGATTTGCCCACCTCAATAACCAAAAAAGGAGAGTTAAATGAAGAATTTGCCAAATGAACTAGCATTTGAATGCCAGTTACTGCATTTCACATGCTGCAGTTCCAGTAGTAATGATTGTTTCACACACATTAATTTCTCCTTTGGACTTTGGCTTCTGCACTTAAGTACAGGGTCTGAACTCGATGGGTTGCACAAATGCATAATGAGAAAGTTAATTTCTCCACTAACATGAGGCTGACCGTAGCTCTGCCCTTACACTGCATTATTTCTGCAGGAAATATCTGCAGGACTATCACTATGAAACGGTTCTGCTTGCTAAGCAAATGTGGAGCAGCACAGACAGGAAGAAGATAAGTAGAAAAAAATGCTAATTTAAATGCTGAAGACCGATTTAACTAACCTTCATTTGTTTTAAAGTTTAAATATTTACTCATTTGCAATATTTGCATGCGCTCTTTCCTGGCCCGCAGCACGGCGCACGTGGGTTTCTCTGGCACAGTGTGAAGAAGGAGCAGGGTTTGCAGTTCGAGGGGTTCGCTGCCCCCAAGAAACAAAAGGGGGTCCCAGCAGAAAGCCTGATCCGTGTGTGCCGTCGCTTCCCTAGTGCCGGTGTGGCATTCCCGGTGGCCGTAGATCCCAGCAGGGCGGTGGCACAGGGCCCAGGCGCTGGCTGCCGGCCAGCCCGCAAGTGCAAGGGCTGCAGCTGCCACCGGCCCCTGCCTGCTCAGCCAGCGCCGCTCCACTGAAAAACCTGCCAGGCCCCTGAAGGGGAAAATAGCAGGCGAAAAAAAAGAGCAGCTCTTGCACAACTGTGCCAGCATAACCCGGCGTGCCTTCCGCCTCAAAGCAAACAAAAAACAAACTGAAAACGTGCAGCGGAGGACGGCAAAGCCATCCACCACCTGGAATTTTTCATGTGGTCACTAAAAATACAAAACCTGCAGTATTGCTGTCCTCACGTGTGTGCCCGGAGCCTGCGCTGTTATGCAGCACACCGGGGAAGTTACAACTGTGTTTTTAGGAAGGGAATGTTTGCATTTTTCCGTTGATTTTCATGATTATCTGTAGTTCTAGTGATTATCTGCAAAATAGGGCACGCTGTGTTACCAGTAATACATGTATCCTGTGGCAGGGAGCCAGGCCAGTAATTGAAGGTCAGGGATTGTTTGTCGAGTGCAGTTCAGTGTGCTGCCTGATTCCATAGGGGACTGGCAGTGCCAAAGAACAAAGGCAGCTCTGTTCTGCAAGCTTATAGTATGGCTTGTTTGACAGAGCTCAGGCCCAATTGTGAGAAGAAGCAAACAGTAGTGGAAAACAGTGCTAAAATAATGTGACTACTAAATAAGCCTTTTAAAAGTGTAGTATTTTGCAAATGTCAAAACTAGGCTTGGATAGACACTAATTTTTAAAATTCTTATGAAAAAAATTACATGGCAAATCTGTGTTTTGTTAGTACACCTATGTAGTGCAGTAAATTTTGTAAGTAGTAATGATGTAAATGTCACTTTATGTTGCTGTAGTCTAGTTAACATTAACAATTATACCAGTAGCAACTTCCTTGGGGTTTTTTTACTTCCAAAAGGTGTTTTGCCACTTAGTAGATTTTTCCTGAGGATGTCTTTAAGTGAAGCTCTTGGAAATAGAGTTGCTGAGTTAGTATTCCATGCATAGCTAGTGCAACTTGAGATTTTTTAGCAAAATCCCTCTGTGGTAATGAATTGGTGATGCTGGGCTGGGTATTAATATTCTTTGTTACTAAGTCGCCGTCTATTAATAAAGCTTTGTCCAAACGGGCAAACTTGCCTGTCCTCTAGACCGTCTTGTGATTTGTATTTTAATAGTGTCTGTCTTGGATATTATTAAAGATTGCCTGCTTTGACAGTTGCACTACATACCACACAGCTATCACAGCACCATTAGTTCAAGAGCAGCATGAAGTATGTTGTGCTCTGTAATAGGCATTTTTCATTTGTTTGCCCTTCCTGAAATAGCTATTAAGTGTCTGGGCTCTTAAGAGAAATGGTAAAACAAAACCTAAAAGTGTATGACAAAAGGAGGAATCTAGTGGTGGAAGTAGTATGCCTTTGGGATGCTCAGTACTTCTTGGTAATCTAAAATGTGCTTTAAAAGTTAAATTGAAGATCATACAAGTACAGAATTAAGTTTGGAGAAATACTTAGTTTATTGATTACTTGGCAAAGTCTGAGTTCCAAGATCTTTTCTTGTGTCAGCTATTACTGATAGGTCAAGTTTTATTTCTTAGAGGTGATGAGGCCTCTGAAGGACCAAGTCTGTGAAAGACTGTCCTGCTCACTTAACAAGTGGCCCTGTTGCTGTTGGGTGGCAGATAACAAGGCACACTTCTGCTCTGAAGGGGGAACAGCAGTGCAAACTGTAGCCCCAAACATGGAATAAGGCTGCATTTTAGTCTTTGCTACTGCATGACCTCCCTCAGTACTAGTGAAAGTGACTGAGGTGTTATTCCCCCCTACCCAGTGAGAGGTGGTCTGGAGAAAAAGGAAGTGAAAGGAAATCAGGTCAGAATTGTGTCACTAAGATGTTTCATTTTTTCTCTGGGGATAAGGCAGTGCAGCCCTAGTATGGCATGGCTGGGGCAGGAGGTGTGTTTTGGGGGAACCACAGAGGTTAGTGAGCTGTGTTCTGCTGGTGGTGAGCCCTGAGTGGATCTGGTGAGGGGCTGTGGCAGGGGTGCCAGAAACCAGAGGAGCAACTGTCCAGTCTGGGTGGTCAGGAATAGATGGAGGCTGCTCAAGGCACTGCTGCCTCCCCGCAGCCTTGCTGCCATATAAGGCTGCTCAGCTGCCTTGAGCCAGCCTGGGTGGAAGACCACTTAAAAAGGAAAATCAATACAATAAACTGCCTCTGCTAGTGTCCTTTCCAAGCAAAATCCAGGAGTCTTGCAGTTATGTGGTTTGAGCATAGGCCGGGTAGTGTGCAAATACCATGTACAGGTAGCCTGGTTCCTGCCCTTGCTTGTGTGCATGCAGCGTCACAAACTGTTATGGAAGAAAACCAGTTTGCTGAAGAAAAGCCTGTGGTGGGTAGAGAGTCTTCGACTTCAACTTTAATGTTTAGTATTTTATTTCAGAGCTTAGTATGTTATAGCATTCCAGTACACCTCTAAGCTTACATCATTTGGAATAATTCAAGATGAGAACAGAGATGTAGTCATGCATTGATTTCCCATTATTCTCATACTTTCTTGGCAAATGACACGCCTTGTATTTTTTCCGTGAAGTGAAAAATGTACAGCTGTTTATGTTTAAAGAGTTTGGGGAAAACAAATGTCTCTATCACAACCTCCCTCGTGATTTTCTTTTTTTTGTTTTTTTTTTTTTTTTTGTTTTGTTTTTTTGTTTTTCCCTTACTATTCGTGTTTCTGTATGTGAGCTAAGCTCAAGGAGTATATTACAGGTGCTTTGCTAAATTTCTCTCTGGAAATCATTTTCTCATTAATGAGGTCCCCTGAACATTTTCCCCCTGGACTATTCAGTTGAAGTTCCCATGTGAACTGTAAACAACTAGTTAGTGACATTAGCTAGTGTTGGAAAGTGTGAAAACACGTGGGGTTTTTTGGGTGGGAGGTCGTCAGGGAGCAAATGGGTTATGTACTAAAAATGAGAAAATGGTGCTTGAAAAGTTTTCCGAGAGTTCCCGGGCCGTGAGTCCCCGCTGAGCACTGTGTGCTGCTGGCAGAGGCTCTGGGCTGCGCAGCCCCGGCTCTGGCGGCGCAGGGGGGAGCGGAGCCGCCCACCGCCCTCTGCTCCGGCTGCTCCTGGACCCAAACCAGGCGCTGAGCTCATGCCTTACCCGCCCTTCCTTTTTATTACTATTTTTTTTTTCCCCCCCCCTCGGTTGAATGTGGACGAGCTGCAGCCCTCACTTGCTAACTTTCCAAAGCCCACCCGCGGGAGGGATGGAGAGTAGCTTTCCAAGGCCGGGCTCAGCTTCGCGGGGGGAAGAAGCACGGAGGCTGTAAACGAAGCTGGAGGTTGTGGCGCGGAGCAGCGGCAGCAGGAGGNCCGACGCTCGCCTCGGTGCTTCCCCGCCCGGCTCCTCCCGCCCCGGCACCGCGCACTGCGCGCCCGCCCTTATGTAAGCGGCGGCATCGGCAGCGCGCCATGACCCAGCAGCGGGGACGCGCCGGGGCCTCCGCAGAGCGCACAGCTGCGCTATAGTCCGCGCCGGCCCCACAAAGGGCGGGCGGTGAGTCGTCCTCGTCCTCCTCCTCTTCTCCCTCCCCGCCGCCTCCTCCTCCGGCCCCGCAGTCTCCGCCCCCGGCACGGCCGCCCGGCCCGACCCGGAAGCGGCGCGGTGAGAACCATTTTCCTTGTGAGTTCAAAGGCGGAGGCGGGCGCGGAGGTCCCGCGGGCTGGGCCGCCGGGCGAGGTGCGTACCGACCGACGGGGCGGGGGGAGCGGGACAATCCGCCGCTGTGGTTCGGGGGGGGCGGGGGGCGCATCCGCGCCCTCCC